>OZ023209.1:1028723-1198723 GCA_963995525.1 Escarpia spicata
TTTATCCATTGCGGATGTAATTTTTTCGACAAATTCCGTTAAAGCTAGTGAAGTTGAGTGATTACTTCTGAAGCCATACTGCCTATCTGTCAATATGTGCTGTGTTTCAATGAAAGACCTTAGCCTTTTGTTGAATATTTTTTCAAGTATTTTTGAAAATTGGGATAAGAGAGATATAGGTCTATAATTAGAAAATTGAAAACGATCTCCTGACTTAAATATAGGAATGACCTTTGCTAATTTCATATCATTTGGAATTGATCCGCTGATCAAAGATCTGTTAAAAATGTGGGTTAGCGGTTGTACAATTTGCTTTATTACATGCTTAACTGTTTTCATGCTGATTTCATCGTGTCCGTATGAAGTTTTACTTTTGCACCCATTTTGCATCAATTCAGATCAATATAATGTAGTAGTGATAACTGACGCCTTTGATTTGTTGTTCCAAGGTTGGTTGTATTCTAGTCATCTCCAATGCTGCCACAAAGACAATTACGGCCATTGCACACACAGCGAACCTACTTCACAGCCTTCCTACTTACTTATGTCACACCTGTTGCCTCTAAAGTTAGACGGACAGTGACACTTGAAACCACTGTCTGTGTCTTCACATGTTCCGCCATTGTCACATGGCATGTCAATGCCACACAACTTAGTGTCTGCAATGAAAGAATAACAATATTTTAAAATTTAAATTCAACTACTGTTCTTGTGACCTAAAAACAGAATGTCTAACATTAGTCACTTCACACGACATAGTATCAGATATCTAAAAACATAATGTCTAACATTAGTCGCTTCACACGACATAGTATCAGATATCTTAAATATCGTCTTATCGTTTCAATTTTCTATGGAACTGTACGGCTTTCTTTTCATATACATATTAAATTCGGTATATATATATATAAAATTATATATATATATATAATTATATATATATATATATATAATTATATATGTATATATATATATATATATTTATGTATAAATATATACACAGGTATATATGTATATATATATATATATTTATATATATAATTATGTATAATATATATATATATATATATATATATATATATATATATATATAATTATACATATATATATATATATATATATATGCATGTATATATATATATATACATTTATATACATAAATATATAATTATATATATATATAATTATATATATATAATTTTTAGTATATAATATGTATATGAAAAGAAAGACTTATATGTATATACAGGGTATATATATATAAAGTCCAGTTATCTCAGTAGAAGACTTTGGAAGCTGGGGGATGAGAGTACAACGTAGGGTGTTATGACTATTAGTGATGTTCTAATCCAGCACCTGTGAAGACGGAGCTTAGTGCACCCATATAGTGGAACAATTATAACGAAAACAAAATACGTTGTCCACTGCATTTACACCAGAGTCAGCATTACTATAGCCACCACATTTACGACAAAGACATCGCTACTTACACGTGGCACACTTCTCTCCTATATAGTGAGGCAGACAGTGACACTTGAAGCCTTTCCGGGTGTCTTCACACGTTCCACCATGCTCACATGTCACTTGAGCACACGTGTAGACGGCTGCAATGCAACAACAATGACATATGAAACTTTACCTGAAAGTTATGTTTTACAGACAGGAACAAAATTTTCCCTGAAGTACATCATGCATTATGATCACACATGGGATACCCGGTCTTGCTTTCGTTATTTCTCAGAAAGTATTACTATGTACCTTAATATCTCACACAACATGTGTATATGATCAGTTCTGTGGCTTCAGACAATGCATATGTGCTAGAAGGGCTAGGATTGAAACCGATCATGAACGAGTATTTATAGGGCACATTAAAACTCGGATTGTAACCGCCATCAGTACACAAAAAAAGATGACTGCAAACTTCTCAACGGAACAGAGAAAAATTCTGCTTAATTACAATGATCGTTATTTTAAATGGAACGAAAGCACACAATCAAACAACAAATGAACACACAAGCATTTGCATTCTACATACACGCACGCGCGCGCACACACACACACACACACACACACACACACACACACACACACACACACACACACACACACACACACACACACACACACACACACACACATGCACTCACCTATACGCTTGCATGCACACTATAAGAAAGAATATAATGTTATGTTATTTACGTATTTGATGACAATCCACGTTCCTTGAGAAATCAGACAGCCTGGTTGCAGGGTTGAACACATGTTTTCCATCTTCGTATCGCCACACATAATTTTCACTTGAAAACCTATGACCATCGCAATTTATGTACTTTGTGCAGAGGTATGGATGTGGAATTAGGTTTTCATTCCGCAAGTATTTGTTCACGCAGATTGTTTCTTTATCTGAAAGAAAGGAAAACAGCACCATTGTGTGAAAGAAAAATATGCCACGCATGAACATGCACGCACACATCAGCCAGCCAGCCAGCCAGCCAGCCAGCCAGCCAGCCAGCCAGCCAGCCTACAGTATTATGTTGCTAACTAAATAAGTTCTTAACAATAATTTTATTTGAGGTATGTAATATGGGGTAACATGGAAACATTAAACTACTATCTGGAGATCAAAGGTTAACGTTTGTTTTCTCCCAAACGATTGAAAAACAACAAATTACACAGAAATAACTATGTAATTACACGTAATGTCACCTTCAGGTTGTGTGTCGTGTATCGTCCGCCGCCATCGAAGCGAAATGGTTTTACCAGCACCGTTTTCTTTGACCAGCGGTCTGCATAATTATATGGCATAATGTTGGATACGCATGGTATTATTATCATTGGCGATTTGAACTTTCACTTGGACATTCCAACAGAACCGGACGTACGACGCTTTTCCGAGACATTCGGCGACCGCGGAATGAAGCAACTGACGAAAGATGCCACCCACAGTATGGGGCACATCTTGGATGTGGTCACCGTTAGGAATAATACTTGCGTAGTACCTGTAATACCAACTGTCTATGATCCGTATTTATGCGATTCACACGGCAATCCATCCGGAGACCACCAGACTTGCATTTACCACAAGTTTTGTGGTAAACGCAAGAAAGCCGGCTGGGGTGCGGAAAACACTAACGTTTCGCAGATCGCGTCATAATAATTATGTGTTTCCGATTTCTGCAAATATATTACATCTTTGTCAGATTTTGATATTGATGGACCTGTTAGGGCTATGGTGGAAGCTGGATTACGTCAGATTATCGATCACCACGCGCCCTTGCTCGAGAAAACCGTAACCTTGCGACCTAACTCGCCGTGAAGAACCGCGGAGCGGACTTGACTACGTACTGGCCTCGAGGTGCACCGCCAAGCATATCGGGCGCAAAATGTGGCCGGAAACCATATGTTACTCATCACGAGGCGTAGTTACTACTCCGTCAAGATTGGAATTGTGAGAGTGACCAAAAGCAGCTCTTCAACATCACGAAAAACCTCATGGATACACTGGCTTGGCGAAACTGCCGTTGTATGTGTCTTCGAGTGATTTGGCCCAACGTTTCGGCAACCATTTCGTAAAGAAAGTGAATGACATCCGGCAAAGCATAGTCCTCTGTGGAGGTGATCGTTCATATGCTATGGCGGCTGCATTCGGCGACGACACTGCTTTTTGTGGTGCTCTGTGGACACGCTTCACAGAAGTCATTGAATCAGACGTCACAAGGTTGGTCGCAGTCGCTCCGTGTAAGTCGTGCGGGCTAGATCCACTACCAACCTGACTATGCTTGTCAGAACTGGTACCCATGATAACTTCGATAATAAACACTTCCCTCGAAAGTTCAGTTGTATCTGATGTGTTTAAACATGCGGTCGTTAGAGCAGTCCTAAAAAATGACGCTTGATGAAGATGCTTTGTGCAGTTACCGCCCGGTTTCGATCTTGCCGTTTGTATTAAAACTTGTTGAAAAAGTGATCGGAAGACAACTCAACAATCACCTTGATATGAACACTTTGCGTGATCCTTTTCACGCAGCGTACCGCCATGGCCACTCGACGGAAACGACGCTTCTGCGAGTCAAGAATGACATCGCCGCGGCGCTGGATAGAAAGTTAGTGCAAGACTGTACTTGTGATTTTAAATTTGTTCAGCGCACTCGACACAATTAATCACGATTTCTTGATGACTCGACTGGAACACTCGTTCGGCATCACAGACTCGGCACTTGCATGGCTGCAGTCGTACATCACTGAACGTTATCAGAGAGTCGCCGTGGACAGCGCAACGTCAACTGACTGTTTTTTTAAATGTGGCGTCCCGCAAGGATCTGTGCTTGGGCCAATATTATACTACATATACACAAGACCTATCGGCGACATCGTTGCACGACACGGCATGCCATACCATTGTTATGCGGATGACACGCAAATTTACATCACAATGGAGCACGATCACCCCTTCACTGCTGCAGTAAAGAAGATTGAACAATATATAGCGGAGGTAACCAACTGGTTTGAACGAAACCAACTTAAGTCAGAGGCAGTCATCTTCCTCACCTCAAAAAACGAAATGATGTGCCCTCCGATATTGGCGGACATCGGGTTGTGCCGAAGTCATCCGTACGCAACCTAGGAGTGGACAGCGGTCGAACTATGGAAGCACAGGTTGCGCAGATGGCAATGTCGTACGTGCTACCACCAGATTCGTAACATTGGACAAATTCGGCTAAGCATCACTGACAAAACTGCGCAGCCCGCCTCGTCTGCCGTACGAGGAAGTACGACCAGGTCACTCCAGTGCTGCAGCACCAGCACTGGTTATCTATCTGTGTGCGCCCGACATTTAAAATGTTTGTGTTTGTGTACTCTGTGATGACCGGGCACCGAGTTATCTCGCAGAGTTACAAAACTGACGTCAACCGAATCCGCAACTGAATTCTGCGTCTTTGCCGCTACTGTCAGTACCGGCTTCGCCCACGGTTTCAGGACGGCAAAGACACAGCCACAGTTCAAAACACTTTTTAAAACACACCTTTTTAGAGTAGCGTTTCTGTAATATGATCACGTGGACTTTATCAAATGCACTTACCTATATGTTATGTAATTATTATTATTATTTTAAAATTATTTATTACATTATAATTCACTTATTTATTTTATATTGTTTAATACTTATCATATAATTTTTAATTGTTTGTACATGGAAGTATAATAATTATGTAACGAACGTTTTAATTATTATTTTATGGTATACATTTTAGAATTTTTTTTTCTTTCTATCTATAATACAATTCTAAATAGCTACGTGTACATGCGCCTGAGAGCATTCGGATTGATTCGGGCGCTATACAAATAAATTGTTATTATTATTGTAAATAACCACATATTAAAACCCTCTTAAAATAAGCAGCAAACAACAATAGTCGTGTTTTTCTTTAGAAACAAACAGTCCAACATCAACCATTAACCTTACCAATAGCACAGTTACGGATTGGTTCATCAGAGGAACATCCACAGTCCTGACACACGCACAGGTAGTCATCTGGTCCCTTGCTGAGACAAGTTCCACCATATTGGCATGGACTGGTGTGTCGCTCACAGTACAGACGTCCTACCCAATCAGACAACAGAATGTACAGTTTCACTTTGCTTAGTCGCCTTCTCACATGACCAATGGATTTCTATTTACATGCATATGTTATTTACGTCACATATTAGAAAAAAACACAAACTGTAATCTCTTTTCCAAAGGAAACAGGCAAAATAGATTGAACAAGATTGCCCAAACTTTATAAGTGAAGTACGACATCCAGCTCCCACTTAAACAACTTCGCCCTATGATATTTTTGCAAAGAAAACATGTGGAGCCAGAGTTTCAACCAAATATTCTATGGAATGTCCGGCAGCCATACGTTTGACATTCATTTTGATGGTTTGACAGCTAGGCATCAGGTCTTGTAATAGATAGGTCAGTTGGAATAATAATTACCTGCAGTTGTTGCTTCAGTTGTAATTGTTGCAGTTGCTGTATATGTGGTTGTAGATTCTTGTCCTGCAGTTGTCCTGTTTTCAGAGCTGGACATCATCAAGAGGCTTCCTGACGTTGCCTGTAAGGTTGTTACTTCAGGCCCTACCACTGATGCAGTAGATATGACAGGTCTTGCGCTAGAAGAAGTCATGGTATTGCCAGACATCACAACAGTGGTTGAGTGGACAGGCCTCGCAGTAGGGGAGGCCGCGGTGTGTTCTGATGCAGACACCAGTGTCAGTTTTGCAGTACTGGGATTCTTCAAGTACTGACGAAACAGTCCATCATCTGTTACTATTTCCTGCTGAAGCTGTTCCCTGATTGGCTCTTTCAGTGAATGTCCTGACTTCGGTACAACAAGCTGAAAGTGCACCACCAGAGTCCCCTCGCTGCGGAAAATCAAATCAAATTTATTTTGACACCATATATCTCTAAAAAAAGTGTCTACAAAGTAAGCCATCAAGTAAGAATACATCACTTAAGTCATTACAATATAACAATACATGTTACATATGATTACACAATAACAATTATACATTTTGATTATTTATGTAGGCTATATATAATATTAAAATGTATATGTATGTATTTAAAAAGAAAAAGGAATCACGAATAAGCCTGATTAAAAAGAACGGTTTTCAGGACCATTATAAACCATCCATAATCACGTTTGGTTCTTAGCGCTAGTGAAAGAGAGTTCCAGAAGGTAGGACCTACACATGAAAATGCTCAAACGGTTTCATTCATATAAAGCTTGTTCTGCACACTGGGAATCCACATATAAGCGCTTTGAGCAGACCAAATGACTGGATATTTGCTATATATAAGAACTTACCTTTACCTTTAGATATGTGAGTGGCATTACCTAATTTGCTATATACAGCAATTCTGGGTGACAGGATTTCTTTATGTATATGTGTCGCTTGATAATTTTTCTTAAGGCGTCCTTGTTGGATGGTATAAAAACGAACAATAATGTAATAAATTTATTTAACAATTTTAGTAAAGCAACATTAAACAAATCAAGATTTAACAAAATTATCTCGGCAAGATTGATGTAGACAAGATTTAACAATGCACAATTTAAAATAAAACAATATTTAACAATATTAAAGAAGGCACGATTCAACAAGACAATATATTTTTCTAAATAACTTGCTTAAATCTAATCAAGGAAAAAGAAGCAAACCACGTATAGTAGTTTTCACCATTATATACTTTTTGTATATAATGGTGACCATTTAATTTCTGCAGTTGCCAATTATGACATGTTAAATAGTTCCAAGTAAAGTGAGCATAAACACAGTTCAAATTTAGTGGGGGCCTGAGGGCTCACTGACCCCTTGATTCACTGTCGGGATCCTAATAGTTCCAAGTCTAAAAAACAATTATAGAGATATCTGAATATCCGTCACATCCTTCAGGCATATCTCCAAGCATATCCTCATCATTGAATTTAAATCTGCTACAACACTTGGTCTCCTACACCCTGCAACACATGTAATTTAGGAGCAGTAGCCTGGAATTCTTATACACAAAAGTACCATTGATACCTCGACAAAAAAAATCAAAGTAGCACAGCTTGGTTTATTCTAAATGACCACCGTCACACAAGAAGCTTAACTTATCTCCTAAACAAACTTGGTTCGCAGACAATAGAAAGAAAACGATTGCAACACCAATTAACTTACCTTCTTCTACAAAATATACCATAACCTCCTGAATATGATCCTGTCAGAATATCCTAGTCCCATGCAACCGTACTTGAAACAGTGATCCCAACAGATATATACAAATACAAACAATTGTCATGCCCATGTTTAAATTACAAACAAAACATTAAAATTGTAAACTACTGTTATTGGCGCTTACTGGCAATTGCCTTTATGCGCAAATGCGTTTGAAGTTGGTTCCTACACTCCTGATTGCAAATTGGGATGAGACAGTCAAACTGATTCGGCTAACTTCCTGCTAATAATTAACACCTTTGGCAGATCATGGGTGATGGAACAGACCAACTAATAACTAACACCCTTGGCAGATCATGGGTTATAATAAACCATAATATACTACATTTTACCACACATTTGCCACGATACACTGTGGTAAATTCATAGTAAGCATCGTAAACTATAACAAAACCATAGTAAATTAGAGTAAATTATAATACTGTACATTTCACTATGCTTATACTATGGTATACCATGGTAAATGCAAAATACACATAGTAAACCATAGTAAATTATTGTAAATCATATTATACTACATTTTACCATGTTTTGAGTGTTTTATATCACGGCCCATAGTAAATCCACACTATAACATATACCGGTGGTTTTTGTTTATAATGCCTTTAAAATTGCCTAGTTATGAAACACTGCTAGATGCTCGTATGAAATTTCTATATAATATTATCCGTAATATTGACAAAGAAACTGGAAGAAAAAATGAGGTTGTGCATATTGATTTAAAACTATACTGCCTACCTCAAACCATTATCAGCATTGCACAATGACAATTCTACCTTAGCTACCAGGTTAACTGATATATATATATATATATATATATATGTATCCACTGTATAATTATAATTTGTTCAATATTTGTTATTGATAATTTTGAGAAAAAAAACATATCCAATAAGTTTACAAACATTAGACCTATATATAAATCACATACAAGTGTAGCATGATTCCCTAGGATAAATTTGCCCACGTATGTACATGTAGATGCATAATTAATAATAATTGTAAAGTATTATCATTGTGACACTGGGCTTTAAACTTCCCACAAAATTGACAAGTTAACAGCTTAGCTTAAAGTCATTACTTTTAAGACTGTTCTATTTAATACAATTATACTATGCAGCTGTGTTATCTTCCCTGTCAGGACTTCCAAAGGATGTAGTCCAAACTAAAAGTAGTTAGTGAAAATTAAAAGTAGGAATCTCCTAGATCTTATATAAATATGTCAGGATCTTAGAAGCCACTCAAGCCAGCCCTTATCAGTTAATTCACATTTACTGCCTGGTAGGCAGTCTCTCTTGGCCAGAGATTATACAGTAGTCCAGTGCAACCCATGTGTCCAGTAAGCCTGCTGTGCATTGACACCCAGGGCAGTGCTGGTGACAGGCTGACTTTGTAGTGCTCTGGTAAAGTCTAATGCTTATATACTGTTATTATAAATCAGCTGTACATGTCAGATTATGATCATTGGGTTTATTAATGTGGATATGGACACAAACGTAGCCATATCAATCGAACTTGTTGCGAAATACGCTTGTGGAGTGAAAACAAGTGCCATGGAAATGTGTCTTTAGTGTCAAATCTGGATTTATACATATGCTGTACATTTTGTGAGACAAAAGGTAAGAATCCTTGTATTACATTATTGTTTTAGAGCAGCTTGATGTACACGCACTGTTGTTTCATCTTCATGAAATATATAAGAACACACATTAATAATGTCATTATTAATTTCTTCTGATTATGAGTTTAATTTATCTTACTTTGAGATTTATCAGGTAAACTTAATTTAGTAATAGTGAAATGTTATTGAGTTTTTTTAATTATACATAAGTAATTTGAATTCATGAATACATTGTAATTTTATTATACTTAGAATTATGCTGTAAGGCAAACTTATCAACATATAACATGCAATTTTGGTGCTATGGTTAACAGTGTAAGTTAAGGTTAACTTTTTTAGAATAACAGTTTCCCACAATGAAGTACCACATAATGCACAGAGATCTGTGTTATCTTCCTTATCAGGACTTTCTAACTTCCAAGGATGCAGCAAGCAACTGCACTATCTCAATTGGTGGTCCTCTCTAAGGGCTGCTTAATTAGGGGATATTGGTGATTAGGTGATTCCCTTAATTACTGCCACTTTAATGACTAGCAGCCAGTTAATTCTCATCCACTGGTTAAGTATTACTCTGTATGCTGTATGCTGTATACTGTATGCTGGCAAGCCCTGATATGCAGGCTGTCATTTTCAGACATAAATCTGTTTGTTTTATTATACAGGTGCAGAATGACACAAATTCCAGGAGTGAGAGCTTTGCCACTTCATGGACACAATACGGAAATACCGGTACCATTGCAAAGATGCAGAAAATATTGCTGCCACGTGATTCATGAAGTGTCAACATGTATACTTATATATATATAGTTAATAAAGTATTTCATTATACTAAATGCATTGTTTACATTGATTCTTTCAGTTTTACGACATACGTACACCCCGTTTGCGTAGTATTCACTGTGATAAACCATAGTACAATGTTATATTCACCATAGTAAACTATAGTAAAGTGTTATATTCACTGTAGTTAATCATAGTAAAACGTTATATTCATAATAGTATATTGTGATAAAATGTACTATTTACTGGTATTTACTATGGTAAAATGTGGTATTCACTATAGTAAATCATAGTAAAACGTGATAGTTACCATAGTAAATTGTGCTAAAATGTGGTATTCACCATAGTAAATCAGAGTAAAATGAGGTGTTCACTATAGTAAACCACAGTAAAATGTGATATTTACCATAGTAAACTGTGGTATTCACTGTAGTAAACCACCGTAAAATGTGATATTTACCATAGTAAACTGTGGTATTCACTGTAGTAAACCATAGTAAAATGTGATATTTATCGTAGTAAACTGTGGTATTCACTGTAGTAAACCAAAGTAAAATGTTATATTTACCATAGTAAACTGTGGTATTCACGGTAGTAAACCATAGTAAAATGTGATATTCACTGTAGTAAATCATAATAAAATGGGCTATTCACTATAGTAAACTATAGTAAAATGTGATATTCACCATAGTAAGTTGTGGTAAAATGTAGTGTTCACTATAATAAAATGTAGTATTCACTATAGTAAACCATAGTATTCACTATAGTAAAGTGTAGTAAATATTCCGCAAAAACAGTAGTTTATTATAGTAAACCATAGTAAATTTACTGTAGTAAACCATAGTAATTTTTTAGCAGTGTGGAACAGACCAACTAATAACTAACACCCTTGGCAGATCACAGGTGATGGAACAAACCAACTAATAACTAACACCCTTGGCAGATTATGAGTAATGGAACAGACCAACTCGCTATAAGAGGAACAACAAAACAGGGTTTGTGGTGTACAAATGGATCTGCCGTAACAAACATTACCTAAACCCTGTCACGTTGCATGTCGTCTTGTCTTCTCCCAGTTCACCCCTTGTCAGCGTTTCCATTACCTATAAAAAAAACAATAACATTTATTTAATTACTGAAACTAGCAAAAATGCCCACCTCGTGACGGGAAGCCTTGGTAGATGACAGTCGTGATAGTAATATTTACCAAATGTTAGAAAACACACAGTCTCATTACGTAAAGACCATACCGTGCTCGCAGATACTCACTGTTGTTCAAAATGACAAAGGTCAGCGAGAATATGAAGTTCTCATCCATCGATAGGCCCTAGTTGTGATAATGTAGAATTGTCAAATAATATTTGTATTTAGCACTGTCTGTGTGTAGCACTGTCTGTGTGTAGCACTGTGTGTATGTAGCACTGTCTGTATGTAGCAATGTCTGTATGTAGCAATGTCTGTGTCCAGCACTGTGTGTATGTAGCACTGTGTGTTTGTAGCACTGTGTGTATGTAGCACTGTCTGTATGTAGCACTGTCTGTATGTAGCAATGTGTGTATGGAGCAATGTCTGTATGTAGCACTGTCTGTGTGTAGCACTGTGTGTATGTAGCACTGTATGTGTGTAGCACTGTGTGTATGTAGCACTGTGTGTATGTAGCATTGTCTGTGTGTAGCACTGTGTGTATATAGCACTGTCTGTGTGTAGCACTGTCAGTATGTAGCACTGTGTGTATGTAGCACTGTGTGTATGTAGCACTGTGTGTATGTAGCACTGTCTGTGTGTAGCACTGTGTGTATGTAGCACTGTGTGTATGTAGCACTGTGTGTATGTAGCATTGTCTGTGTGTAGCACTGTCTGTATGTAGCACTGTCTGTGTGTAGCACTGTGTGTATGTAGCACTGTGTGTATGTAGCACTGTCTGTGTGTAGCACTGTGTGTGTATAGCACTGTGTGTGTGTAGCACTGTCTGTGTGTAGCACTGTGTGTGTGTAGCACTGTGTGTGTGTAGCAATGTGTGTGTGTAGCACTGTCTGTGTGTAGCACTGTCTGTGTGTAGCACTGTCTGTGTGTAGCACTGTCTGTATGTAGCACTGTCTGTATGTAGAACTGTCTGTATGTAGCACTGTCTATATGTAGCACTGTGTGTATGTAACACTGTCTGTACGCAGCACTGTGTGTATGTAGCACTGTCAGTGTGTGGCACTCTCTGTGTGTAGCACTGTTTGTATGTAGCACTGTGTGTATGTAGCACTGTGTGTATGTAGCACTGTCTGTGTGTAGCACTGTCTGTATGTAGCACTGTGTGTATGTAGCACTGTGTGTATGTAGCACTGTCTGTATGTAGCACTGTGTGTATGTAGCACTGTCTGTGTGTAGCACTGTGTGTATGTAGCACTGTCTGTGTGTAGCACTGTCTGTATGCAGCATTGTTTGTATGTAGCACTGTCTGTATGTAGCACAGTCTGAATGTAGCAGTGAATGTGTGTAGCACTGTCTTTGTGTAGCACTGTGTGTATCTAGCACTGTCTGTATGTAGCAATGTATGTATGCAGCACTGTTAGTATACTGTCTGTATGTAGCACTGTCTGTGTGTAGCACTGTCTGGAGGATGTATATTTTGATAGTACAGGAAATAAACACCAACTTTGTTGCAGAACTGCTTCTTCAGGTCTTTGTATTCCTTCGAGTTTGGGTTCCCGTATGTTGCTGGGTTGTAATCCTTTCCATCTAGGACCAGTGTTCCAATGAGTGTCTCTGGAAGTCAACAGAACTAATAAACAATGGAAACATGAAGGTGTCATTAAATATTCAAATTGTCGCTGTGTTTGTGATATTAATTATTATTTTATTAGAGTGTGTGACTGTACGCGCCATTTAATGCCCTGCCTCCACATGGCATGCTAGAAACAGCTTCAGTTTGTGTTTTTTTGCGGGAGGAAAAGTAATATTACAAAAAATGCTATGGGTTTATTAAATGCAATTTGGAAGGTAGTCTGCCTTCGACATATACCGTAGTATGCATAACAGGGATGAGAGTAACATTCAGAGAAAAAAACGTAAATTCTGCTGTGGCCCACATTTCAGCCCGAGAGGACTGTCTCATCTAATGGGGGGAGGGGGGACTCCTCAGATATATTTTTTTATTGTAGACGATATATGGTGAGCAATATTAAATAGAAAATGTTAACATTTTCAATAGCAAAAGAAAGCACGACCTGTGATATCGGAAACATTAATGTTATGCTATGTCCTGAGTTGATATGTGACATAGTCTCCAGTTTCCTTGGTCGAGGGAAGAAGTTGGCATGTTTAGCATGAACTCTATTCCCCGCTGTTTCAGGTGTCTTCCTCTCCATGTCACTTTTGCATTTGGCAGGATGAAACAAGGAAACAGCTGTTTGCCCAGGGATCTGGTACGACTTGGAATACCCCACCAACAAAACATGCATAGCACCAACATGTGAGAAGGGCTGTTTGTCAAATTGGTTATGTCATGTCACAATCTCTTGTGTCAAATCTCCATCTACCTGATCTTGGACACCCTCAGTATGGAAAACATGCTGGACCAGAGGCACCGATGCAATGCCATGACCTAGTGCACTGTGGTTGCAAATCTAAGTGTAGTCCAATTTATATATTATGTTTCATGTATAAAATTATTTTGCATAAGCCTGAAAGGTTGTACTCGTGAAGACACTTACCATAAACCAGGTATGGATTCCTAAACCTAACACACGTTGAGACCATGTTCCCAGAACATAATATATGCATGGCAGCCATCTTGATGTTCTGTGTGATTATCATTTGATGGTTGTAGTCTATTTATATTTATTTATTAACTAAGTAATTCATTTATTTCCAACATTTAACATTACACGTCACAATTAAACAAATACAATGTTGAATGTGGAAAGGGGATGAACAGAAGTACAATACTTATCAGTGGTTCACCCCCAACCATTTTAGGTGCTTGCGATGTAAACACAATATGTTTTTATAGAGTAAAGATTTACCAATCAAAAAGTTATTGTACACTGTGCCTACAACATAATAAGTTTATATTAATTTTGGTTTTTGACATTTTTGATATTCTTATGGGTCTTCATTTCTCCACATAGTACCACGATTACAATAATGCTGTATATCTATCAATTATAGATGATTTGTACTTTTTTTAAACATACAAATATGCTGACATTTTCTTAAATCTTCAGGTAAACTATTCCACAGTTTGACTCCAATATTAGACACACACATAGCCTTCAAAGTTGTACGAACGTACAATTGTTTAAATACATTGTCTTGTTACATACCAACATTCGTTATTCAAGTGAAAACAGCTTAGAATATTTTAGGAAGTAAATGATATTTCACCTTGTACATTGTGATAGCCGTTTTATACTCAATATAATCAAAAAACTTCATAACTTTAAGATCAACAAACAAGTTGTTTGTGTGGTCTTGATCTTTTTCTCCATATATAATACGAATCACTCTTTTTTGCAAAACAAATATCGGTCATAAGTTAGAATGATACGTGTTGCCCCAAATCTCAGAGCAGTAGTCAATATATGGCATAAAAAGTGAAACGTATAACAAGGATAATGATTTGACATTTAATAAGCTTTGTGCTTTGTAAATTATTGATGTTATTTTTGCTAATTTAGATTTAACCAATTGAATTTGTGTTTTCCAGGATAGCTTCTCATCAATGATTACACCCAGGAATGTGGTTTGCTACACTCTTTCTATGTTGTTATGATTTATGGTTATATTGATGCCAGGAGCATGTCTCTTTTTTCCACATATCATGAAACTGGTTTTATCGATATTAAGGGATAGTTTGTTTAATTCGAACCAATTTTGTAATTCCACCAACTCCTGGTTGACTACTGCGCTAAGCATATTTGGATCATCAGCACAATAGAATATGTTAGTGCCATCTGCAAATAAAATGAATTTTACTATATCAGAAACTTATAAGTCATTGATATAAATAAAACATAATTTTGGTCCAAGTATTGATCCTTGCGGTATTCCATATAATATGTTTAAAACATTAGATTTTACATTATCAATACATACCAATTGTTTCCTCTTTTCAAGGTAACTGCTCAACCAATTATTTACAACCCCACGTATACCACACAATTCTATTTACACCTATATTACCGGATTAAACACAAAGAGTCCGTTTTGTGTTGCCCGTAAGCTGAATTAAACCAACGAATATGATTATATGGATGTCGGCCATATTGAATTTCAATATGTCCGTCATCTGGGGATACAACATGTGAAATGGATTAATTAACTCTGAATATTTTGGTATAGACACCGATATCATGTTTCTATGTTGTGTAGAAGCTGATATATTCAGACAGATTTCCATGGCAGCCATTTGTTTTTCATTATGGCCGTCATATGAGAATAATGCATCATTGTCCCCAATATCATTCGTCATTGTCCTCAATATCAAGAAGACCTAAAAGTATGCTTGTAAAACGTCTATGCATGGCAGCCATCATGAATTTCAATGTGGCCGTCATCTGAGGATATATCATATGCCAGAAATGGATTCCTTAATCCTGTATATGTTGGTTTAGACACAAAGAACATGTTTTTATTTTGCTTAGAAACTGATATATCTGTATAATGGATTTCCATGGCGGCCTTGAATTCCAACATAGCCGTCATCCTTGGATATTGCAAATGACAGAAATGGATTCCTTGACCCTGGACATGCTGGTTTGGACACCAAGATCATGTTTCTATATTGCTTAGAAACTGATATACTTGCCTATTGGATTTCCGTGGCGGCCATTTTAAAAATCAAGATGTCGGCTGGGTACTATGTTGATAATGATAGGTACCTAGTTTTATGTGATTCTACATATCATAAACTACATATGTGCCAATTTCATGCTTTTGTAAAAAAGTGCACAATTCGTCCAATTTCTGGCTCTTAGTCGAAGTACTACAATGCAAAAAACCTGTTAAAATGTTTGTTTTAAATGAAATATTTGTAAAATAACAAAATCAAACTTCACAAACCGATGCTATCACACAAATTGGCAAATCAACCACACGGGGCCGTTTATTATTAATATGATATGTAATTGCGTGTTTTTTCTGCAAAAAAATTACATATGAAGTATAGTTTTATCACAATAATTGATTTCCACGATTTGTGATGCACTAGTGCTGCCTTCTTGTGTACTAGGCTACTAGCTACTTAGAACATGTTGGCGTAATTGTTCTTATGAAATTTTTAATTAGTAGGACAGTCATACTCTCAGTGAACGATATATATCCAACTAATGGCGTATTTAACGTATTCTAAAGGGTGACCAATATGTGTAGGAGACCATGCAATATATATATATATATATAAATATATATATATATATATATATATATACATATATATGACACGTACATAGTTATTAAATCATGCCCAACTTCGAGAATAAAATGAACGCCGCTCAAATAAGAAATGTGGCGTCATCTTATGGGCAAAACTACAATGAATGTTATCTAGAAACTATCTGAAAGGTGGCATCTCTGGCGATATTACCGTATTTTGTGTTTTTAAACTGCATGTTCACTACTGGAAATCTGTTTCCGCGCATGGTTTTACTTCTGTAAAAGTGCAGTGTGCATCTATTTGGGACAATATGATAATTGTTCAGTCAGTTATGACGGAACAGTTATGGTGTGTTAATGTCAAATAAATGTTATAGATGTTTGCATCACGGGGGATCTTTGTAAAAACGAACGTAAGTTTAGGGGTGTATATGCCAATGTTAAGAAGTGTGATAAGGAGGTGGGCAGTTTAAAGTGACCTCAAGTACTTTACGGATGGCCCCTGAAGGAAAATGACAGTCTTACCTGTTTGCTCTGGAGATGGGTCAGAGGGCGGATCTCCAACTGAAACATAAAGACATGTTTTACAGGACTGTCTAGTAGAGGATCTCATCCCAGGCAGTAGGTCGACAATGTGGCTTATTAGAAGTCAACAATTTGAATAACTGACAGAACAGACAGACAGACAGAACAGAAATAAGAAACTTAAACCAGATAACTCCATTTATGGCACATTGAAATAACTTAATAGGTTGTGCAATTATCTTATTAAAATCATACATATTTTATAATATATAATATTCAAGAATTTGATATAAGGTCAATTATTTAAATGACTGAATAATAAATAACACGATTCACGCACATGTTACGATTGCGCTAATTATATAAGTTATAAAAGACGCCAAAGGCAAAGCACGAGTGCACAATCCTAGTGAGTGTAACATATATACGCTGCATACCTTCGTCAATTGTAAACCAGATTGAAACACCCACATCGGAATGACATTATATTTGTAATAAAGTCATTTATCATACGTTACCTATACCTGTATCATCATACACCAAGATTATGGTTTTTAGGAAAATAATTTATTTCAAAGAAAGGCAAAATCGCAACATCATAACAATAATCATTTGCATCAATGGTCGATGCTAGTTTGCCGAACCATCCCGTCAAAAAAGTAAAATATCTTGAAATATTTCCATGCAAACATACTACAAAATTTACATCATCATAAAGCTGCCAAGTTCGTGATTCTAACGACAGTTGTTAGGCGTTGCTACTGTTAACGTGGATTTCACTAGTAAGGGAACAAACTGCTGCATCGCTAGTCGCAGTTGTAGTATTCAAACACCATAAAACGGTGGCATGCTGTTGCAGGATCTCGCTCTGAAATTGTTAGGAATTAAGTGATGATCGTAAATTTGTTGGCACACAAAGATACAACTGTGTACAACTTTAACTCACCTTATTTCGAATTGTGTATATCCTTAGAGACCATTGGCACACAAAGATACAACTGTGTACACCTTTAACTCCCCCTATTTCTAATAGTGTATATCCTTATATATAATCTCAGAACATTGATGTCTGATATCAGACTAAATTACTTTCATCTGGCCTCAGTCCCCCCTACCCCCTCCCCTCAAACAAAAGTGTGTAAACATTGACATGATGATACAAATATATTAACAGCATCGATGTAAAATATCAATTTCCGACACCAAACAAAACTACCTCAGATCCCCCTCCCCCAACAAAAGTAACATTGTTTGATATCGGACATCGATTTTCTGAAATGATCCCTTACTTGTGAGGAAAACAATGACGCCAACAAGGGTGCCAATAATGATGACAGCGATGACCCCGCCCAAAAGGAGGAGGCGTCGATTGGACCACGTCTTCGTGTCAGATTGCTCTCTTAACATATTTGTGTACATCTCAGGCCGGGGCGGTAGACCCATGGCAAACCTCTCCTTAAAGGGCTGATTCGGCTAAAACATAAAAGTAGAACAGGTCGACCATAGTAGACTGACATTGAACTTAATATCCCTGCAGGCCTTTGCTTCCATTCCATAACCCCAACCTTACATTCCCAGAGAGTTTCTCGATCCCATCCTATTACACTTCATCCTTCCCCCAGTCTTGCAATGTAATTCTTAATCCTTTACACTTCACCCCTCGCCCCCAGTCTTGCAATGTAATTCTTAATCCTATCTCATGAAACCACTTTGTTACTTCTTCACTTTAATACAGTATTCGTAATACTAGAATAAATACAAGAATTGCCCACCAAACTGCCTTTAATAAGTGCAAAAATGACTTATATGGAATCTAACGATTGCGCCTACAAAATATTCAGATTTTTAACAAAACATTTGATTTATAAACAGTTATTATTTTAATTTAAATAAATACATTTGAAGTTGCATATTACCTGCACCCCTGACAGCAAAATGGAACACAGTACAACTGACTCAGCGTATGTCCTGCTAATAAAACCACCCCTGGCTGATTATGGTAATGAAACAAACAACCTTCCTTTAATCCGAGCTAACTGCCACAATCTGGTATGTCATCCCAGTGCATAGCAAGCGCAATGTTCATTAACAAAATTAAAATGCCACTGTTGAAGGAAGAGAAGAACTTTGTATACCTTACTGGAATCCTCAACATATTCGTTTTCATGACTTTTCTCTGAGGATTCCTGTAAAAAGAAAACAATATGTTATGTAGTAACTGCCAAACAGTTAGTTTTGGGTATCAGTAGTTGTGAACACCTTTTGCTCATGAGACAATGTTTGTCTTCTATATGGGCAATTTCACTGTAACTTAGGGCACTATAGTGTCTCATTCTAAATAACTTGATTACTCCAATTTCAGTATAATATGAAACCATGTAAACATAGCACTAGAAGGCTACAATTATTGCTGTTATTACACAATAACAGATACAACTCCAGTCCAAGGTAAATTTGTGTTATTTGGATATTAGAAATATCAAGACAACACACTTTGTTTGTAATGCAATTTGTTTGTTTCAGCACAACATAAAACAATAATAACATCATTTAATGGTAAAAAGTCAACACCTTGCATTACATATTATCCTGGGCGTAAATAATATAACTTTTGTGCAGCTGATCACCACCATTACAAATGTTACACTTAATATCTTGCTAGCTTAGCACTTTATAACAGAGATGGAAATATGATTTATTACGCTAATCATAAAACATGCAGTTTAGTGTTTATAGCTGTTGCTTCAACTTGTGTTGTTATCCAATTTCTTACAATCTGGGTCGGGTGAACATTTATTTTTAGACATCAAGGAAATTCTACTATGCTGTTGAATAATAAGTTGAATCCAATTTTATTACTTTTATGGCATGACAAACACAATGTTCTATTGAACAATGATGCTTTGTGTATTGAATGAAATGCATATACACATAGTTAATGTAATGATGCTTTGTGTATTGAATGAAGTGTATGTACACACAGATAATGTAATGATGTTTTGTGTATTGAATGAAGTGTATGTACACATAGTTAATGTAATGATGCTTTGTGTATTGAATGAAGTGTATGTACACATAGTTAATGTAATGATGCTTTGTGTATTGAATGAAGTGTATGTACACATAGATAATGTAATGATGCTTTGTGTATTGAATGAAGTGTATGTACACATAGATAATGTAATGATGCTTTGTGTATTGAATGAAGTGCATGTACACATAGTTAATGTAATGATGTTTTGTGTATTGAATGAAGTGCATGTACACATAGTTAATGTAATGATGCTTTGTGTATTGAATGATGTGTATGTACACATAGTTAATGTAGTGATGCTTTGTGTATTGAATGAAGTGTATGTACACATAGATAATGTAATGATGCTTTGTGTATTGAATGAAGTGCATGTACACATAGTTAATGTAATGATGCTTTGTGTATTGAATGAAGTGTATGTACACATAGTTAATGTAATGATGCTTTGTGTATTGAATGAAGTGTATGTACACATAGATAATGTAATGATGCTTTGTGTATTGAATGAAGTGAATGTACACATAGATAATGTAATGATGCTTTGTGTATTGAATGAAGTGCATGTACACATAGTTAATGTAATTATGCTTTGTGTATTGAATGAAGTGTATGTACACATAGTTAATGTAATGATGCTTTGTGTATTGAATGAAGTGTATGTACACATAGATAATGTAATGATGCTTTGTGTATTGAATGAAGTGCATGTACACATAGTTAATGTAATTATGCTTTGTGTATTGAATGAAGTGTATGTACACAACGTTAATGTAGTGATGCTTTGTGTATTGAATGAAGTGTATGTACACATAGTTAATGTAATGATGCTTTGTGTATTGAATGAAGTGTATGTACACATAGATAATGTAATGATGCTTTGTGTATTGAATGAAGTGCATGTACACATAGTTAATGTAATGATGCTTTGTGTATTGAATGAAGTGCATGTACACATAGTTAATGTAGTGATGCTTTGTGTATTGAATGAAGTGTATGTACAAATAGTTAATGTAATGATGCTTTGTGTATTGAATGAAGTGCATGTACACATAGTTAATGTAATGATGCTTTGTGTATTGAATGAAGTGCATATACACATAGTTAATGTAATGATGCTTTGTGTATTGAATGAAGTGCATGTACACATAGTTAATGTAATGATGCTTTGTGTATTGAATGAAGTGCATGTACACATAGTTAATGTAGTGATGCTTTGTGTATTGAATGAAGTGTATGTACAAATAGTTAATGTAGTGATGCTTTGTGTATTGAATGAAGTGCATGTACACATAGTTAATGTAATGATGCTTTGTGTATTGAATGAAGTGTATGTACACATAGTTAATGTAATGATGCTTTGTGTATTGAATGAAGTGTATGTACACAAAGTTAATGTAGTGATGCTTTGTGTATTGAATGAAGTGTATGTACACATAGTTAATGTAATGATGCTTTGTGTATTGAATGAAGTGTATGTACACATAGATAATGTGATGATGCTTTGTGTATTGAATGAAGTGTATGTACACATAGTTAATGTAATGATGCTTTGTGTATTGAATGAAGTGTATGTACACATAGATAATGTAATGATGCTTTGTGTATTGAATGAAGTGCATGTACACATAGTAAATGTAGTGATGCTTTGTGTATTGAATGAAGTGTATGTACAAATAGTTAATGTAATGATGCTTTGTGTATTGAATGAAGTGCATGTACACATAGTTAATGTAATGATGCTTTGTGTATTGAATGAAGTGCATGTACACATAGTTAATGTAATGATGCTTTGTGTATTGAATGAAGTGCATGTACACATAGTTAATGTAGTGATGCTTTGTGTATTGAATGAAGTGTATGTACAAATAGTTAATGTAATGATGCTTTGTGTATTGAATGAAGTGCATGTACACATAGTTAATGTAATGATGCTTTGTGTATTGAATGAAGTGCATGTACACATAGTTAATGTAATGATGCTTTGTGTATTGAATGAAGTGCATGTACACATAGTTAATGTAGTGATGCTTTGTGTATTGAATGAAGTGTATGTACAAATAGTTAATGTAATGATGCTTTGTGTATTGAATGAAGTGTATGTACACATAGTTAATGTAATGAGTCATTGCAGGAAATATAGGTTCCTGTTTTGAAAAACCTTTCCTTAAATATATTTGTGTTAACAATATACAAAGCTAACTTTCCTATTGCTATGTCTGCAAGAGAATCTTGGTACTGTATCAAAAGTAGTTGATTGTTGATCCAACAGTTGCACAAGCTTGATAAAATAGAATATCATATGTGTGTCAGAGTGAACAGGAAGTTGGACATTTGCAACTGGATACAAGATATATCAATTTCGTACTTGTCAGGTATAACTAGAATATGTTGTAGGCTACCAATAGGGTTTGTTCCCTACATGGTAAATCTAACCACTTACATATAATAGAAAACTTATTTTCATGCTTTAAACACTCAAAGACATAAAATACGTGCAGTTATTAACTATATTATTGTCAGCAAAGTAGGAAGAACACTAAGTAGCCTTATCAATATAATCAGCCATGCATATCCATTACAAATATTAATTCACAAATATGTCCACAGTCTTCCACAAATACCAAGCATGATTTGGTGGCAATAAATTCCGTGTGTCGGAGTGGATGCGATATTGGACATTTCAACTTAGTGACACAATCAATTACAATTAAATTGTTTGGTCTCCAGATCCATGTTGGCATCTTTTAGCAGGCCAAAAACATCATGTTGAAGGCATATTTGATAAAAATTAAGTCATTTTGTTTCATACAACAGCATAATAAATAATCAGAATGTAGCTTGTTCCCAAGATTCAGATCATGTGTCAGAGTGGACATCCCGTGGACACTCTATTTGTTCCAGATTCAAATTGAATATGTAGTCAATTGATATTGTTTGTTGTTACATGTAATATTTACATGATTGTTACAAGTAATACATACATGATTGTTACATGTAATACTTACATGATTGTTACATGTAATACTTACATGATTGTTATATGTAATACATACATGATTGTTACATGTAATTCTTACATGATTGTCATTACAAACGACTTATAAACTTTTGTTTTCTATTGCTGCATTTTGAAAAAGAACAGAAAGATTGTCTGTGTCATAGTGGACATGTTTAGAGAGAACAATCTTCGGCATCCTACCTACTAGCTTTAGCAACAATTACGCATAGTGTTTACTATTTTGTTTCTTAGCCACCAGTGCTCCAAAGTTACTGGACCGTGACACATGAGTGGACATAGACTTACAGTGCTCCAAAGTTACTGGACCTTGACACAACAGTGGACATAGACTTAGAGTGCTCCAAAGTTACTGGACCGTGACACATGAGTGGACATAGACTTACAGTGCTCCAAAGTTACTGGTCCATGACACATGAGTGGAGAGAGACTTACAGTACTCCAAAATTACTGGACCTTGACACATGAGTGGAGATAGACTTACAGTACTCCAAAGTTACTGGACCTTGACACATGAGTGGACATAGACTTACAGTGCTCCAAAGTTATTGGACCTTGACACATTAGTGGAGATAGACTTACAGTACTCCAAAGTTACCGGACCTTGATACATGAGTGGACATAGACTTACAGTGCTCCAAAGTTACTAGACCTTGACCCATGAGTGGAGATAGACTTAGAGTGCTCCAAAGTTACTGGACCTTGACACATGAGTGGAGATAGACTTAGAGTGCTCCAAAGTTACTGCACCTTGACACATGAGTGGACATAGACTTACAGTGCTCCAAAGTTACTGCACCTTGACACATGAGTGGACATAGACTTATAGTGCTCCAAAGTTACTGGTCCATGACACATGAGTGGACATAGACTTACAGTGCTCCAAAGTTACTGCACCTTGACACATGAGTGGACATAGACTTATAGTGCTCCAAAGTTACTGGTCCATGACACATGAGTGGACATAGACTTACAGTGCTCCAAAGTTACTGGACCTTGACACATGAGTGGACATAGACTTACAGTGCTCCAAAGTTACTGGACCTTGACACATGAGTGGACATAGACTTACAGTGCTCCAAAGTTACTGGACCTTGACACATGAGTGGACATAGACTTACAGTGCTCCAAAGTTACTGGACCATGACACATGAGTGGACATAGACTTACAGTGCTCCAAAGTTACTGGACCTTGACACATGAGTGGACATAGACTTACAGTGCTTCAAAGTTACTGGACCTTGACACATGAGTGGACATAGAATTACAGTGCTCCAAAGTTACTGGACCTTGACACATGAGTGGACATAGAATTACAGTGCTCCAAAGTTACTGGACCTTGACACATAAGTGGACATAGACTTACAGTGCTCCAAAGTTACTGGACCTTGACACATGAGTGGAGATAGACTTATAGTGCTCCAAAGTTACTGGTCCATGACACATGAGTGGACATAGACTTACAGTGCTCCAAAGTTACTGGACCTTGACACATGAGTGGACATAGACTTACAGTGCTCCAAAGTTACTGGACCATGACACATGAGTGGACATAGACTTACAGTGCTCCAAAGTTACTGGACCTTGACACATGAGTGGACATTGACTTACAGTGCTCCAAAATTACTGGACCTTGACACATGAGTGGACATAGACTTACAGTGCTCCAAAGTTACTGGACCATGACACATGAGTGGAGATAGACTTACAGTACTCCAAAGTTACCGGACCTTGATACATGAGTGGACATAGACTTACAGTGCTCCAAAGTTACTAGACCTTGACCCATGAGTGGAGATAGATTTAGAGTGCTCCAAAGTTACTGGACCTTGACACATGAGTGGAGATAGACTTAGAGTGCTCCAAAGTTACTGCACCTTGACACATGAGTGGACATAGACTTACAGTGCTCCAAAGTTACTGCACCTTGACACATGAGTGGACATAGACTTATAGTGCTCCAAAGTTACTGGTCCATGACACATGAGTGGACATAGACTTACAGTGCTCCAAAGTTACTGGACCTTGACACATGAGTGGACATAGACTTACAGTGCTCCAAAGTTACTGGACCTTGACACATGAGTGGACATAGACTTACAGTGCTCCAAAGTTACTGGACCATGACACATGAGTGGACATAGACTTACAGTGCTCCAAAGTTACTGGACCTTGACACATGAGTGGACATTGACTTACAGTGCTCCAAAGTTACTGGACCTTGACACATGAGTGGACATAGACTTACAGTGCTCCAAAGTTACTGGACCTTGACACATGAGTGGACATAGACTTACAGTGCGCCAAAGTTACTGGACCATGACACATGAGTGGACATAGACTTACAGTGCTCCAAAGTTACTGGACCATGACACATGAGTGGACATATACTTACAGTGCTCCAAAGTTACTGGACCATGACACATGAGTGGAGATAGACTTACAGTGCTCCAAAGTTACTGGACCATGACACATGAGTGGAGATAGACTTACAGTGCTCCAAAGTTACTGGACCTTGACACATGAGTGGACATAGACTTACAGTGCGCCAAAGTTACTGGACCATGACACATGAGTGGACATAGACTTACAGTGCGCCAAAGTTACTGGACCATGACACATGAGTGGAGATAGACTTACAGTGCGCCAAAGTTACTGGACCATGACACATGAGTGGAGATAGACTTACAGTGCGCCAAAGTTACTGGACCATGACACATGAATGGACATAGACTTACAGTGCTCCAAAGTTACTGGACGTTGACACATGAATGGACATAGACTTACAGTGCGCCAAAGTTACTGGACCATGACACATGAGTGGAGATAGACTTACAGTGCGCCAAAGTTACTGGACCATGACACATGAGTGGACATATACTTACAGTCCTCCAAAGTTACTGGACCTTGACACATGAGTGGACATAGACTTACAGTGCTCCAAAGTTACTGGACCTTGACCCATGAGTGGACATAGACTTACAGTACTCCAAAGTTACTGGACCATGACACATGAGTGGAGATAGACTTACAGTACTCCAAAGTTACTGGACCTTGACACATGAATGGACATAGACTTACAGTGCTCCAAAGTTACTGGACCTTGACCCATGAGTGGACATAGACTTACAGTGCTCCAAAGCTACTGGACCTTGACACATGAGTGGAGATAGACTTACAGTTCTCCAAAGTTACTAGACCTTGACCCATGAGTGGAGATAGACTTACAGTGCTCCAAAGTTACTGGACCTTGACACATAAGTGGAGATAGACTTACAGTGCTCCAAAGTTACTGGACCTTGACACATAAGTGGACATAGACTTACAGTGCTCCAAAGTTACTGGACCTTGACACATAAGTGGAGATAGACTTACAGTGCTCCAAAGTTACTGGACCTTGACACATGAGTGGACATAGACTTACAGTGCTCCAAAGTTACTGGACCTTGACACATAAGCGGACATAGACTTACAGTGCTCCAAAGTTACTGGACCTTGACACATGAGTGGACATAGACTTACAGTGCTCCAAAGTTACTGGACCTTGACACATAAGTGGACATAGACTTACAGTGCTCCAAAGTTACTGGACCTTGACACATGAGTGGAGATAGATTTACAGTGCTCCAAATGTACCACCAACTTATGTTTGATAAGACTGAACCTGGCAATATTGCAGACGCCTGCTGGATTTAACTTTTGATATTCGGTGTGTTTGAGTGGTTCCCACATGCAAGACAACTTATTCAGCTAATTTTATACTAATAATTAACCCCTGGTTGATTTCAGGTAAATCAAACGACAACCTCTTCATAAGATACAGTTTTGCTGGGTATGTTTGCTATTACACTGTACCTGTGTTGGCGCTGTAGATTCGCCAATTTCAGCATAATCATCATCTTTCTTTTCCTGGAATGTTAGGTGATTAAACGTTACGTATACAAAATATATATAACCATACATGTATGTATGTGCATGTGTGCATGCACTCATCAATTCCAAGCAAAGGTTCTGTATGTTTGTTTGTTTATGAGTGTGTGTGTGTGTGTGTGTGTGTGTGCGTGTGTGAGTTTGTGTATGCGTGTTTGTGAGTGTGTTCATGCGTGCGTATGTGTATGAGTATGTGTATGTATATGTGCCTGTGTGTATATATGTGTGTGTATGTGTATGTATATGAGCCTGTGTGTGTGTGTGTGTGTGTGTGTGTGTGTGTGTGTGTGTGTGTGTGTGTGTGTGTGTGTGTGTGTGTGTACATGTGCATGCCTGTAGGTCTGTATGTGCATGCACGTGTACGTGCCTGTGAATGTTCATACATGTGTGAACACAAGAGTAATATTTTGTTACATTCTCAAGTATGAGATTGGCGAAACACGAAGCAAAACTGTTTCTATTTTCTATACGCAGCATATATAGGCACTTCCCATGCCAAAATTCTTGCTACTCATCAACCGTTGCCAGCAAACTAAAACATTTTATTTTAAAGTCCTGATATAACTCTTAATGGCAGAGCTAACATACCATTGAGAAGTTGTTGTCATAAACATTTTCTTTCCCGGGGATTGTTTCTTCTGTTTCCTGAAAACAAAAACAATACGCTCTATTACATTTTATTGTATAAGAAATGCTCATGAAGCTCATTATGATCATTGTTGCTTTAATTTGTGCACAGCTGCCTAAAGAAGATTTTTTACACGATGGAAATTCTAGTAGATGTTTCTAGGCCGCCCAATTCGTTCGTTATCACCCGCACTAACTGCTAGAACTGCTCGCGCATGACTGGCGTACACAACAGTTCTGCTGACAAAAAATACAACTGTTTGTTTCAATGGGCGTCTGTTAGAGGTCGAAGTTCAAAATTTTTTTATGATCAGGTACGTGCCGTGGACGGAGAAATGTTTTTGAGAAAAATGACCGTCAAAGATTGCATATTTGATTGTATTACTTGATATCGACGCTCTTGATCCAATAATACGTCATTTGAAGATATGTAATTGTAATAAAAGTGAACTGTATTGAAAGAAAACTGTAAAAAGCCATCATTCTAGGTGTCTGGCCATATACCAGCTCTTTTTTAAAGTCCCTGATTCCCCATTTAGTTGACCCGAAACATGAAAATGTGAGATCAGTTCAGTATTACAAGCATCCTGGCAGTGATCATCCTCATAAAACCATGTGTTTCTAATCACAATATATGTATTGAGACATGTTGCTCTCCACCATGGAATGACATAGAGACAAGTGTCCCTGCACCATGAAATGGCATAGAGATATGTGGCCCTCCACCATGGAATGACATAGCTAGAGACATGTGGCTCTCCACCATGGAATGACATAGCTAGAGACATGTGGCTCTCCACCATGGAATTACATAGCTAGAGACATGTGGCCCTCCATCATGAAATGACAGGAACATGTGGCTCTCAACCATGGAATGACATAGCTAGAGACATGTGGCCCTCCATCATGAAATGACAGGAACATGTGGCTCTCAATCATGGAATGACACAGATACACGTGACCCTCCACCTCGGAATGACATAGAGACATGTGGCCCTCCACCATTGAATGAAATATATACACGTTGCCGTCTACCATGGAATGATATAGATACGCGTGACACTCCACCATGTTATTACGTAGAAACATGTGGCCCTCCACCATGTTATTACGTAGAAACATGTGGCCCTCCACCATGTTATTACGTAGAAACATGTGGCCCTCCACCATGGAATTAGTCTAATCACACAACCATTCATTTTGAGATACAGGCTGCAAATGAAACCATGTGGGTTGTCTGATTAATTTAGGGATTTTAAGTTCTGCAAAGAAATTATTATATATAAAGTATATCTATTCTGTAAATATAGTTAATTTAGAACTGTCTACAAGGACTCAAAATATGTTTTACAGTCTCTTCAGTCAAACACCTTTAGAAACTGATTCTCGAGAACTTTGTATTTTTTCGGTATATACCAAGCAAAACAATATAACTTTGCCCATGTCAAAGGTGGCACCATCCATTGTGTCATTGTTTCTCCTCTGGCCATGTTAAAGGTGGCACCATCCATTGTGTCACTGTTTCTCCTCTGCCCATGTTAAAGGTGGCACCATCCATTGTGTCACTGTTTCTCCTCTGGCCATGTCAAAGGTGGCACCATCCGTTGTATCATTGTTTCTCCTCTGCCCATGTCAAAGGTGGCACCATCCATTGTGTCATTGTTTCTCCTCTACCCATGTTAAAGGTGGCACCATCCATTGTGTCATTGTTTCTCCTCTGCCCATGTCAACTTGGCACCATCCATTGTGTCATTGTTTCTCCTCTGCCCATGTCAAAGGTGGCACCATCCATTGTGTCATTGTTTCTCCTCTGGCCATGTCAAAGGTGGCACCATCCATTGTGTCATTGTTTCTCCTCTGCCCATGTTAAAGGTGGCACCATCCATTGTGTCATTGTTTCTCCTCTGCCCATGTCAAAGGTGGCACCATCCATTGTGTCATTGTTTCTCCTCTGGCCATGTCAAAGGTGGCACCATCCATTGTGTCATTGTTTCTCCTCTGCCGATGTCAAAGGTGGCACCATCCATTGTGTCATTGTTTCTCCTCTGGCCATGTCAAAGGTGGCATCATCCGGTGTATCATTGTTTCTCCTCTGCCCATGTCAAAGGTGGCACCATCCATTGTGTCATTGTTTCTCCTCTGCCCATGTCAAAGTGGCACCATCCATTATGTCATTGTTTCTCCTCTGCCCATGTCAAAGTGGCACCATCCATTATGTCATTGTTTCTCCTCTGGCCATGTCAAAGGTGGCACCATCCAATGTGTCACTGTTTCTCCTCTGCCCATGTCAAAGGTGGCACCATCCATTGTGTCATTGTTTCTCCTCTGCCCATGTCAAAGGTGGCACCATCCATTGTGTCATTGTTTCTCATCTGCTCATGTCAAAGGTGGCGCCATCCATTGTGTCATTGTTTCTCCTCTGCCCATGTCAAAGGTGGCACCATCCATTGTGTCACTGTTTCTCCTCTGCCCATGTCAAAGGTGGCACCATCCATTGTGTCATTGTTTCTCCTCTGCCCATGTCAAAGGTGGCACCATCCATTATGTCATTGTTTCTCATCTGCTCATGTCAAAGGTGGCGCCATCCATTGTGTCATTGTTTCTCCTCTGCCCATGTCAAAGGTGGCACCATCCATTGTGTCATTGTTTCTCATCTGCTCATGTCAAAGGTGGCGCAATCCATTGTGTCATTGTTTCTCCTCTGCCCATGTCAAAGGTGGCACCATCCATTGTGTCACTGTTTCTCCTCTGCCCAAGTCAAAGGTGGCACCATCCATTGTGTCACTGGTTCTCCTCTGCCCATGTCAAAGGTGGCACCATCCATTGTGTCACTGTTTCTCCTCTGCCCAAGTCAAAGGTGGCACCATCCATTGTGTCATTGTTTCTCCTCTGCCCATGTCAAAGGTGGCACCATCCATTGTGTCACTGTTTCTCCTCTGCCCATGTCAAAGGTGGCACCATCCATTGTGTCACTGTTTCTCCTCTGCCCATGTCAAAGGTGGCACCATCCATTGTGTCACTGTTTCTCCTGTCACATGGCTCCCACAACTAGAAATCAACAAGTGAAGCAACAGGCGTCTTCCATGGTAAAGGGCCACATAACTGTTACCAGTTCTATAGGTGTGAGTCACAGAGTTGTATTGCTGCGTATGAGTGAAATAAGAGACGTGGCAGATACGTACCTTGCCACTTTCCTCGTGAGGCAGGCCCACATAATGGCTGTCCGGTTTCTGAAAATCACACCATAACATTTCACCACTGTGATGTTAATTCTTTTCAGGAAAACAATTAACTATTAACTGTTTCTATTGATATATCTGTAGATATTACTGAGGAGTTTATTGTGCACCATGTATTGGTTGCTGAACCATTGCTAAATGAATAATGTTTCTGGATGTTTCAAACATGTGAGACCATAAATACAGTATTAAACTATGTTTTGGCCCTGCTTTGGCTGTCTGGGGATTTATGTACAATACCCAGTGGGCATTTTACATAGCTGCATGCACTGTTTTTTTCTTTCAAAAGCAAATTGTTTTATTGTAGTATAATTTAACAATTTTATTTTAAAACTGTGTTTGGCACCTCCAATGCTATATTCTGGATGCAAATAATAAATCAGTAATTTGGTAGATTTAATATTTAATACACTTCACATCAGAAGTGACAAGGCGTAACCCTGCCAACAGGATTGGTAAATAACACTTCTAAGATAACTGAATAACCCATACCTCTTCTGGCTTTAAACTATTCCTTTCAGCATCTTCTTGCATCTGAAACAAAACATATGTACATGTCACTTTAACAAACCTATTTGCAGTGTCTTTGCCATTGTTTTTTGACAAATATTGATTACTTATAATGCACTTTATACAGGGTGGGTGTATGGATTGTAACTGCTCTATCAGTAGGCATTATGCAATACCACACTTGAAATTTTACAAATATTACTGACATATGCAGTAAACAGCTTATTCTTTACAGCAGCAGAGCAACAATGAAATTTTTGCTGTAATATGTTACTTTTGGCTTAAAGAAGTCTCACTTTGACTTGAATGTCAGCTTCATGCAATAATTGGTTACAAATGACATGCCCAAGGTATTTACAAGAGGTGGCGAAGTTTAATTTCTTTCCTCCTAAAGTTATTTCCCTGGCAATATTTGAATTTCTAGAATCAAAGTAAATGATCAGGGATTTATCAGCATTATGCTGAATGTCGTGCTCACACCCATAAGAGTAACATATGTCAAGTAAAGCTTGTAGTCCCTTGGCGGAAGGAGCGAATATAAGTAGGTCATCAGCGTATAGCACCTGATTAACAACCATTGTTCCCAGACTGCAACCAATATGTTGTTTGTATAGTTGTACACTCAAATTGTCCATGTAAAAAAAAAATTAAAAGTAAGGGGGATAACTTTCCACCTTGTTTAACACCGTTGCCCACTGAGAAGAAATCCGAGTAGGTAGATACCCATCGGATACATACACATTGGTTATTGAACTCATTTCTGAGTATTCTTAGAATATACTTCGGTACGTCGCGTTGTTCTAATTTCGGTAACATATGTCGATTGACTCGATCAAATGCTTTTGACGCATCCAGAAACGCAACATGCATAGCTGAACCATGTCTAGTATAAAATCTTAATAATTCCTTAAATGTAAACACACACAGCTCCGTTCCATGTTTTGGCTTAAATCCAAACTGATGAGGCGTAGTTTGCAAGTACGTTTCCATTCTGTTGAATATCACAGTATCTATTATCTTGGAACATATGTTAGACAGGCGTATTGGTCTGTAATTACATTTGTCATTCACACGTATATTTTTATCTTTAATAACCAGTACAATAACAGACTCTGAGACTGATTTCGGAACATAACCATAACAGAGGTCACAAGGGTAGATAATAGCACCGTGATTTGAGGATCGGCGAACTTGATGTGTTCTGCAGTAATACCATCTAGACCTGGTGACTTATTGCATTATAAATAATTAATAATACCCATCATTTCAACTGCGTCAACAGTAATTCAATTATTGTCATTGATGTAATAAAAGTGAATAATATCACAGCGGCTATCCTTCACATCATTAAGTATATTTTCATAGTGGTGCTTCCATATTGACCCAATATCGACATCACCATATATACCATCAACGTTCGTTGGTAGTTTAACTTTATGTTCGTGTGGTTCTTAATTTCCTTCGAGAACTGTCGATGATCTTCTTCTGTGCAATGGAATCAGCAATACAGGTTTCTTTTTCTTTTTCATATTTTCCGACCGCATGCTTAAATTTGCTTCTGGACAGTTTCATGACATTAAAAACATCATCTTGTCTAGGTTGTCCCACCTTTCTCCGCAGCCAGTAGGCATCACGAGCTGCACTGTGCAACTTTTTCACACGCTCATTCCATCCTGATACAACATCATATTTAAAAGACCGTTTATGAGTTGACACAAGTGTTTGACCAGACCTCTTCAGAGAGGATACGATAGAGTTATAGAACTCATCGATGTCATCATGGTGACTACAGTTGTTACAATTAGGATTACAGCATTTAACACCGGGTGGAACATTCAGTTTAGACAGTTCAATGTACGTGCGTTCTCTATGCGAGTGAATATCATTTAACACCGGGTGGAACATTCAGTTTAGACAGTTCAACGTACATGCGTTCTCTATACGAGTCAATATCATTTAGTTACATGACCAATATTGTCTTATACTATTCCGCCTCAATGGCGAAGGTACAGCCTTGGTTGAAACTAAAGCAAGCGACGTGATATTCAGTCCCCCAAAAATACAAGTCCACTTTGCGAAAACTGGTTTTGCGTAATAATTTCAGTTACTATAGACTACTACTACACATAATGACATGACAAATGTAATTAACAATTGTGACGTTTTAATGTTCTAAATAATCAGGGAACACGTCTTCGTTAATCCACCCTGATGTCACGGCCAATGGAGCCTGGTGGGGCGACTCTGGTGAAATGGTGTCAGTAGTGCATTCTTGGGAAGATCAACATTGGAGGAAGATCATTTCCTGAAGCACTGATTGTATATACAACAGTCACTAGCTCTCCTTGTTCATCAGATGTGATGGAGCCAACCTGCTTCCTTCCCTGCTCAGTAACCACCTCTTTGAGATGTTGAACAATGGTGCAGCCGGTTTCATCACAGTTGTAGATATCTTGAGGCTGGAAAAGATTCCTATCTATGACAGTGGTTGTCATAAAACTGGTTGACAACGGGTTGGTTGAATGCAGAAGCTCGAGCAGAAGAAGTTGCCTCGGGTTTTCGAATGACAAGGTGGTGTCTAGTCCGGAATCCCAGCCACCAGTCACTCCCAGCCTTAACGTTCTTCATCCAGTTCTTTGGCATTTGTAACGTATTGCTTGATGCGAATTCATATGCATGGATGCAGCTGCATAGACAACCCATGAAGCATATCAGCTAATAGTTTATCATGGTTTGCCAAATCCTCTTCCATTTATGTGGAACACAGCTTGCTTCCTTGCAACGGCTTTCTATCCCATGATAGCAGCGCGGTTTGTACCACGCTTTTTAATATACCGCGTCAGAGTCATTCTATCGATACCGAAGTCCTTTGCAACATTTCGTACCTTGCTTCCTCTTTCAACTTGAGCAGCTGCACGTTTAGCATATCCTCTGGTGATCTTATGTTTGTAGTTTATTAATCAGTATTATAATGAATTGTAGTTTACTAGCCATTGCTGAACAACGTATAGATACAATGGTCAATTTCGATGAACGCTAAAATCTGTCGCATTAACATCTTGTTTGAGAAAGCTTTGATTTCGCTTGTTTTTACGTACGCATGAAAACAATGTGAAAGCAACGACTAGAGTGTTTTTTCTTTAATTAAACCACGAACAATCAGGTGGGTAAATATGGGTGTTATGAATGGAACATTTCTATGATTAAGATATACTAATAAAAACTACCTTCGTCAATGGCGCTGGCGTATATTCGTGTTAGAAAGTTTTGTTGTTCTAAATATATAAGTAAACAACTTTTCAAATAATTTATTTGTACAGATGTGATTAACTGTGTTACATGTCTACAATGTGGATGCTGTATATAAGAGTTTGTCCAGTGTTTTGTACGATTGACTTTTCTATAATGTAAAGCAGAATTATGATGTACCGTGTATATTAACTAGCCCGCCCCTAGACAAGCATGCGTAACTAAGGTTAATTAAACATCTGATGTAAAACACCAAAATGTGTTGACACAAAAGATAATAACATTGGGTAAGTTGATCCAAGGCTCAACTAACCCAAAATGTACTGGCTCAACTTACCCCGAAGAGCGCTACACAGAAGCATAAGCTTTGTTTACCCTATTGACGCATCGTAGGTGTATTCAACAAACCATGATTTAATCCTAATTTACCAACTATTTTATACTACCTGTGGATCAGAGAAAATCTGTACAGTAAGAACAACAGGACTTCACATACCTGTTCCCACAATTTCCACTTTTACCGCCACAAATCGTAGTTTAGTGCGTGTTTGACCTTGTCTGACACAGCTCGCCCCTTACATCAATAAGAACGTCATGTTTTAATTATTAATAGATGGCATCACCTTTCAGCTAATTCTTTTCATGAAACTTTTGGAAGGGGTGGCTCAACTTACCCCACGGATCAATTTACCCCAGCCTCCCCTACAGAGGAAAAAAATTGAGCATCCGTGGCCAAAACAGTCCCAAAATGCCGCCAAGAATTCTTGGCGCACATTTGCCTTAGGATGTTCTTGTGTACATTTCGTTTATGGGTGGTACTACGCCCCTGGTGGGAGGTAATGTCCCGATAGCAATGTCCCAAGTTGAGCGTTGGACTACACCTATACAATTTGATGATGGAAATTACTGCGTACGTGGTGCCACCTATCAGATGATGGAAATATTACTCTCAGAGAAAACCATAACTATTTAACGTAATTTAATGGTTCTACCTAACGTCATCTTAATTTAGTTATTTCATTATGTAATTCTACACCTATAAGTTTTATTAATGTTTAAAGACGCGCATTAATGACACTGATATTTTTGCTGCTGTAATTGCTGTATGTTGACTGATAGATGCGCATCTGCCAGTCAACGTATAGCAATTACTGTCACCAGCAGGCCGCTGGCAGTCGAACTTGTAACATTTTACACACGCACAGCATTGGATAACATCACCGTATTGACTTCATAGAACTTGTTGCGGACTAAGCATTTGTTGATAAATTGTAACGCGTGAACGATGACAGTTTCTTCAGGGCATCTTGAGCCGCATTATTTATAGATTTAGCAATTCTTTAATGCGTATCATTTTCTGTAGTCGGCAGAGGTGTCAATCCTGAGTATCTTACCAGTGATATCTGGATCAGATATCCTTGAGATGAGCAGACAATCCTTACACAGTTAGCGCAAAAACACACTGAAAACAGTACAAAAAAGTAAAGTGTGTGTGCACTGCACTGGCCAATTTATTGGGCGCCTGTGGGCAGTGTTGGGTGCTTGAGATTGTACTGGTGGGATGCCCGCTTTGCCTCGTGCAGCATCTGTGGCGTCAGGACAAAGCCATAGCAAGCACTGTCATATTTCTTCTTGTATTGCATGAAAACAGTAATCGTGTCCGCGTCCAAGCTCTTGCGTGCCTTGGTGATGATATTGCGTACCGTCGAGAACGCTCTCTCGGAGTCTGCGTTGCTGAGTGGCAGACTGAGCAACAGGCGTGCCAGGCAGGGAAAGCGCAGGTGCTGTAGAGCCGTCGTCAACGCCATCACATCAGCCCAGATGGAGTCGGGACGACGTGCCTGACCGCGACCTCTGTGCTGACAACGTCGACCTTCATCAGCGGGGGGTCCTTAAAGTGATACAGCAGTAAGAGCGTGCATTGACATTATCAAAAGTACACCCTATATATGGTGCTGGATTTATTTTATTTGCTTCAACTGTGCAATAATGCTGTGTATCTGCCTGTCAGGAAGTAACATGACACACTCACACAACAAATGTACGAGTCTGCTACATCCATTAAAATAATACATACGTGAGGCATAAGTGATGTCAACACGCTTCAATCATGACGGAGAACGGCCCCTCACGGCAGATATCGATCACGGGCTGTGTCATCTCAGTTGCCAAGCATCGCTTTATAACGTGTGTGGACTTCACCCGTTTCCTCTTAAAGGACTTCGTGATCGCAACAGTTCGGTCAAATGGTCGGCGTCGGCTGCTGATAGGTTGTGCTCCGCCACAAAATATGCGAACATGACCTCAGATTTCGTGGTCGAATCAGGAGTGACAGTCTTGAAAAAAGAAGTCATCGGTTCGTGTTGTCGCGCTGACTTCAGTTGCTTGGCATGCAATTTTGACTTGGTATGCTCGCGAAAATCATGTACGCCCGACGCAGCGACCTTTAGGCTTTACGTCGTGCAAACGCACTGCGTACCAAGCGTGATGCTCGCCAAGCTTCAACTTGGCTATCATCCAGTCGAATAGCTGGACCAATTCTGGCAGTGGAATACAGCCGCATAATTTTCCGCTTCTTTATTTGTGGAGCATCCATAATTTTTTAGCGCAGTGGACTGTATGCGGTCAGGTTCCAAGAAATGATACGTAAGCGAGGCACCTTACGGGGTTTCAAAATATGCCACCAGGGGCGTCGCCACCAAAACTAGTGATCGTCAAGCCCGCGCCGTGTCGCCAATTAAGGAACGAGATGCGAAGCACGGTACACGTGCGCCGCGGTGCGTTTTAAGAGTCGCATTAATAGCGTAACAGATATACTGGTAATGGATAGCGTTGCGACAACTTGGCAGGGTCCAGTGCCGACCGCGCTATGTCCGAATCCGCGATGTAAGTTAACGAGGCGCGTTATAACTAGGGTTGACAAAAATGAAAATAGTAAAATAAAATAAAAACTCACGGATAAACCGTGAGACTCTACACCTCTGGACTTAGTCAGATATTTTATTTCCGAATACGGCGGCAGTTTCCGTAATGCCGTAATGTGAGGTGAATTTCCATAATGATTACTAAAAATCCGTAATGGTAGGCAGCCCTGGTAACATATTATTTGAAAGACAACTTAAAACCAATGTTCTATATACTTCGGTAGATACTATTTAACATGTGTAACTGCCTGCATCACCACAGATCGACCACTTGTTTGACTGAGAGGAGAGCAACAGTGTGGGTTTCAAACAACTGATGGCGAAGCACGGAGTCTAGGATTCACACCTTTTCCCAAGCTCCCAAGAATGCCTGTGGGTTGGGCAAAGGCTTTACTACGCATAACTCACATCTAGCACTTGGAGGACTGCTAAAACACTTTACACTTCACCCCCAGTTGACAAGAACACCGTCTCAACTTCTCTATAAGACTGCAATTACTGCATGAAGACGTCACATATATCCACCACTGTCTATAACCAGGTACTCGCTTACAGTTGAAGCAACATGAAGTGAACAACATTGCTCAATTTTCAAAATGGCTGCAGGGGGATTCATATTCTCACAATTGAATGTCTCATGTGCAAACGAGTACTGTGCTACCACGCCCCAAAACCAACAACTTCAAAAACCCTGCTCTGCCCTTCACTGTGCTGTGATAAATGACAGGATTGCTATAAGCAACATTGTATAATATTTTATTACATGGAACAATTTGGCCATTGGCCAGCCAGTTTGAAAACCGAGCTGCGAGGGCCCACTACATTTCAACAATAAATTCACAATTAACACAACTATTTGTAAGGATTACCTTAGATTAAAATGCGGCTTTAAAGATGCATTTTACGTCTACGACAAGAGACAGAAACCTGTCGGAATTGAACATTTCATAAAAAGTTAATATTAATTACTAATTTGTATGAAAAACCAGTCAACCGTGAAACAAAGTTAATAGCACATACCTGTTCTGGTTGACTGGAATTCTCAGCATCTCCATCTTCTTCCCGTTTCTGAAACATAAATTATGGGCGTATTTTAAGTTCTGTTGGCAAAGACAGCAGACAAAGGGAAAAAGACGGGTACAAATGGAACAGACTTCTTCGGAGAGATGTGAAACACCTTTATAATCACGTTATTTTTTAATAATTGTAATGTCCTTCATAATACTAACAATTATTTTAAAGATTGCATTGGATTACAATGCTGTTTTCAAGATGCATTTTGTAGGTATGGCAACTGAGAGAAACTTGTTTGAAATGATGATTTGATAAAAAGTTCATATTAATTAGTAATGTTATGAAAATCATGTCAACCGTGAAACAAAGTTAATAGCACATACCTGTTCTGGTTTACTGGAGTTCTCAGCACCTCCATCTTCTTCCAGTTTCTGAAACATAAATTATGGGAGTACAGCTGTGTTTAATTTTCTGTTCGCAAAGACATCAGACAAAGAGAACAAACACGGAGAAATGGAATGTATTTCTTCGGAGAGATGTGAAACACCTTTAGTATCGCATTATTTTGTAATAATTGTAATGCCTTTCATAGTAGTAGTAATAAATAGAAATAATAATAATTATTTTATAGTACCTGAATCCATTAATAATGCACTCGGGAGCTTTACATAAAACTGAGTATTGACTATGACAAGTGAAAAGAACTACACTGTTTTATCTGGTGAAAGAACAGACAAATATAATTCTCCCAGCCAGTCTATTTATCACATACAAGTCACATGGGTTCTCTGCGACAAATGGAATAGTAAAATCTGACAGGTCGGGGAAAATCAGAAGTGTTCATTTATGAGAAATTCTACAACCTAATGTAATCATTGTATGCAGTTTAAACTAGTGTATATTATAATAATTTCTAAGTACAAATAGATATGACATAACACAATTAAAACAAGAATTGCGCAAATTATAGTCATTGATGAAAAACGAAATCTTGTCAATACAATTGACATCTGCTGGCAAATAGCGACAACTAGAATATTGTCTGCATTAGCTAGTATAGCTATGCCCCCTCTCAGTCTAATATCCCTGTGATTGTTGTTTTGACACTTAAGTTAGCACTGCACCTGCTGTACTTCATATCAGTGTACAGAGGAAGGGAGACGAAACCTTTATTTCCCCAAGTGCAAATATTAAATTATTTACATTCACAAACAGCATAATTTATCCAGAAATGCATGATCACCAACATTTTAATACTATAAAATATAAAATAAAAACATTTAGCAGTGTAACAAATAAATCAATGCTTGAGGGGAAGGGAAACGCATACCAAAACTTACAGGTGTTGCTATCATGAGACTAATACCAGAAATGTATTAAATAAAAATAATAGTATATCAGAAATCTTTTTAGTAAATTTGTTTGATCTATGTCGTGCCAAACAGTCTAAGCATTTGTTTGAATCATTGTTGATTGTAATACATCTGCCAGGGACTATATAACAGTGGAGGTGACTTTTTATGGAATACACATTTGTCACTAAATGTTGTCTTAAACTCAATTGTCCTTCACAACTGTGAACAACCAAGTTATTTTGTTTTTCCAATTCATTAACACACTGTCCCCACACTGTGGCAGTCATTAAGGTTATTCTCGCACTAACATTTTGTATTTTTAAAAGAGGCTAATAATATATACCTGCTCTGGCTCATTGCCACTGCTGTTGTTTTCACCATCTTCCTGTTTCTTAAACAAAATGTACACAATGGTACATGTCACTTTAACCAGCAAATTGATCTAATAACACCTGTTTAGTTATTTTTTGTCCACAAACAGGTGTAAATTAACAAGATTTAACAAGATTTAACAAGATTGCCACCCAGAGAATTAACTCTAGGTAGCAGGTGGACAAGGAAGCCCGTGGCTTATCGAGAGTCCGACCTTTTTATCTATGTGTATCCCGCCCGTCTGAGGTATGTGTCGATTTTATTTTTAAACATATTCACGCTACTAGCACCCACACAATCAGCAGGTAATCTGTTCCATTCATTTACAGTCCTTTGTGAAAATGAAAACTTTCTTAAATCCAATCTACACTGCTCCTTTGCTAATGCAAGTTCATGTCCTCTAGTCCTTTTATCTTTCTTAACTGAGAAAAACATATTTCTATCAATATTTTCCTAATCCTTCAATATGTTAAACACTTCTATCTGCTCTCCTCTCAATCTCCTGGTCTCTAGTGTTGTTAAACCGCATTTTTTTGGGCATATTTCGTAACTAAGATCCCTCAGATTTGATATCATTTTAGTTGCTCTCCTCTGCACTCTTTCTAGCATATCTATGTCCTTCCTGCGATATGGCCTCAACGCTTGAATACAATATTCTAAATGAGGCCTAACTATTGTTTTGTACAGCGGTATTGTTAGCTCTTTTTCCTTATACGTTATGTTTCGCCTAATTAATCCAAGAATTTGATTTCCCTTTGAAGCTGCAATTCCGCACTGCTCTGAAACCTTCATATCAGCACTAATGGTTAACCCTAAGTTCCTTTCTTTTACAGTAGTACTTAGTACAGTACCCCCCATTGTATATTCTACTTCTTCGTTCCCATGTCCTGTGTGGAGGCATTTACATTTCCCAAAATTTAACAGCATTTGCCACTTTTCAGACCATTTGATCAACCTGTCAAGATCATCTTGTAAATGCTGTCGATCTCCATCACTTTTAATCCTTCTAAACACTTTTGTATCATCCGCAAATTTCAACACCTTGCTTATTATTTCATCATCCAAATCGTTCATATATATTAAGAATAATATAGGACCTAATACTGATCCCTGTGGTACCCCATTCAATACCGATTTCCAGTTTGAAGCCTCCCCGTCAACTACTACACGTTGTCTTGTGTCAATCAGCCATTGTTCTATCCAGTTTATTATACCATTTCCTATGCCATGGGCCTTTAGTTTAAGCAGTAATCTTTGATGTGGTACTTTGTCGAAAGCTTTTTGAAAATCTAAGTAGACGATATCTACTGGTGATCCCTCATCTACCCACTTAGTGATGTTTTCCAAAAAACATAACATATTTGTTAAGCATGACCTCGCTTTAAAAAAACATGTTGAGATGGGTTTATCAAGTTTTGTTTAACAAGAAAATCCACCATGTGATCTTTAATTAGTCTTTCTAATAATTTACAAATCACTGATGTTAAACTCACTGGTCTATAGTTCTCTGACTTGTTTCTCAAACCTTTTTTGAATAACGGTATAATGTTTGCTTCTTTCCATTCTAAAGGAACCACTCCCTCTTCTAATGACAAGTTGAAAACTGTTGCAAGCGGTATGCTAATTTGTTCTACAATTTCCAATAGTAGTTTGGGTGGAATACCATCCACTCCAGGTGATTTGTTATCCTTCATAGCCCTTATTTTCTTAGCTACCATTTCCGGGGTTACAATTCATTGTCCTAAATAGTCTGAATCTGCCCCCTTGAACTTAGCCTCTGGTACTGGCAGTGAACTAATATCTTCTCTGGTAAACACTGAACTAAAGTACTCATTCAGGTCTTCTGCCATTAGGAATCCCTCTGATATTATATTTCCAGCACTATCTTCTAGAGGACCGACCTTATCTTGAACTTTCTGTTTGCTTCGAACATACGCATAAAAACTCTTGCTGTCATGTTTTATATTACTAGCTAATTGTTGTTCGTAGCTTCTCTTTGAATTTCTAATTTCAGCTGTAGCTTGGTTAAGTGCTTCTTTATAACCGTGTAGTCTTCATCATTTCCAGTACATCTATATGACTTCCACATCATTTGTTTATACATAATTTGTTTAATGGCTTCATTCGATAAGTGTTTCTTTTTGGACCGTTTACCTTGTTTTTTGAAGGGTACAAATTGATCGACTATGCACTTAATTTCACTCTAATATATTCCAGCATTCTGTTGCCGTCTTATTTTTCAGTGTCTTATTCCAGTCTATCTTTGCTAAATATTTCCTCATGTCCTTATACTTTCCTTTGTGGAAATTTCTCCTATACTGCTTTTTACTATTCCTTTCTGATTTTACTTTGATGGTAAAATGTATCTGGTTGTGATCGCTACTCCCCAGTGGCTCACATATCTTGACATTGTCAACTAATTCATTCTGTGAGGACAAAACTATGTCTAACACATTCTCTCCCCAGGTTGGTTCTAGCACATGTTGAGTAAGGAATGTATATTGAACTAAAACTAAAAACTTGTGGTCCTCTCTCCCCATACTCTGTAGAGATTTTCATTGTATATGCCCATGGTTAAAATCCCCCATAATAATACAGCCCCGTTTGCTTACTTCCCTTATAGCGTTTTGTATTTTTTCATTCTCTTCTATGCTTATGTTTGGACTTCGATAAACTAACCCAACTGTTAACGTTGAGTTTCCTGTAACTATGTTACACCAAACAGCTTCTTCGCAATCTGCTTCTCTTTCTAATTTTATTTCATAAGCCTGAATAGATTCTTTAATATATAAAATTACTCCACTTCCTTTTCTTCCTATTCTATCTTTTCTAAACATTACATATCCCAATTCAGCATCTGATATATCGGTAGTGGTCCAGGATTCGGTTATACCTATTATATGAGGGTCAATATCTTCTACCATAATGTTTAGTTCATTTCTTTTGTTTACTATACTCCTTGCATTTAAACAAACACATTTATATCCACCTTCAGAAGAGTTTTCCAGACTGTTATTTGCTGATTTATTTGTGCTGTCTTTATCTATGCCTCCATTTTCAGGCTTTTCTGTGAGTCACCCCTGCGAATCTAGTTTAAATAGATGCAACCTGTCCCACTGTCAACAAATTGCAGCAGGTTCTCTGAGAAAACTGCTGCCCCCTTTCCACTAAGATGGAGGCCATCTCTCATGTACATATCTTCCCTCCCAACAAAGTATCCCCATAAATATGTGAATCCCACCCCCTCTTCTTCACACATCTGCTCAGCTAGTGCATTGATCGCCATCCTCTTGCAGTTTCTATACGTTGCCCCCCTTCCTCCCATTACTGGCAAAATTCCTGACAAAATAACATGTTCAACTCTCGTCTTCTTTAGCTTCCTCACTATACTTCTGTACTATCGCAGTTGTTCCCTCCCTGTCTGCATTATTTGTTCCTACATGTACCAGTATAGATCCCCCCCTTGCCATGTCCCAATACCTTCTCTACCCTGTCAGTTACATGTTCAATCCTAGCCCCCGGTAAACAAATTAACACTATATCACCAGGTAACTGGGTGACCTTGTCAGTCTAGTTTTTGACCAATCACCTATGTGTACAATGCCTTGCACATGCACTTATTAATATCTACCTGTACGTCTATGCCACACACAATTATCACATGCACTCCTATCTTGTTGTTCCTGTTAACCTACTTTGATTCACTCAAATACTGCCCCGGGATTGCCAAAAGGCTATGGTGATAGAAATTTAAAAAAATTGTACTCTCCATAAGTAGACCAAATGATATTACGTTAATGTAATATAAAACTTGTTTAAATTTTTGTATCACATAACTTTTATTTGACATCAATAAAAGTCAATGTGTATTTTAAATGGCAACAATATGCTAGTGGCATTTCGCGAGTAGCAAATTTCTTTAGGGAAATATGTGTGAAGCTTAGTTCCCAAAAAGGACACCAGGTGGCAGCACTGCAGTTTCTCAACCGGACCCTAGATATGCCAAGAATTCTTCACAGTATTTTTGGGCCGTTTTACTTCCTGGTGTCACTTTGGACACAAATATTGTACATTGACATAGGAAAGGAATTGAACGTGCATGACCAAAACAGCCCAAACATTCCGCCAAGAATTCTTAGCGCACCTTTGCCTTACGTTAATTTAGAGTAGATTTTGTATATGGATAGGAATACGTCCCGGGCTGGAGGAAATATCCTGATAATAATGTCCCGAAGTGTGTGTTGGACTACACCTATACTATCTGATGTCGAAAAATACCGTGTATACGTGCATACGGTACCACCTCTCAGACGACAGAAACAAAACTGTGTACATGGTGCCACCTATCGAAGGATGGAAATACTACTACTACAATCAGGTGTTCTCAAAGTTGCGACTATGTAACATACATATGCGACTAGATACATTTCTTTTTAGTTGTAAGTTGTGACTCTGATCTTTCTGTTTATGAAACAAAACGTATACAATGGTACATGTCACTTTAAACAGCAAATTTCTCTTACAACATCTGTTCAGTTATTTGTTTTGTTAGAATTTGAAACATATTGCACCTACTCAGGTGTAATAAAATATATCAAAACTCACTGTTGTACTAGCAACTGGAAAGTTAACCTGACATCATATACGAAATCATCAGTCAATTCGTCTAGCCACAGCCTGAAATGTCCACAAACACGTGTAAATTATCACTGTATCACCAGGTGACGTTGTCAGTCTAGTTTTTGACCAATCACATATGTATACAATGCCTTGGGTAGACATGCATGCATGTACACATGCACTTATTAATATTTACCTGTAAGTCTGTGCCACAAAATTGTCACTTGCACTCCAATAGTACTGTTGTTTCGACCTATCGTTTTGTTCCTGTTTGTTTGCATTTATAAAAGAGGTGAATTGTCAGCACCCACCTGTTCTAGCTCAGGGCCATACTTGCTTTCACCATCTTCCTGCGTCTGAAAGAAAATTGTATATGCACGACATTTCGGCAAATATGGCTTAACAATGTTGAGGTTTACATGACTACAAATTACGTATATGGTCAATGTTAGACACTGCAGTAAACATAATATCATACTCTACACTTGTGTACAACATTACATGAAGTAATGTCAGAATACCTGTTTAGAGGTAGGCCAAAATAACATACACAGAGACCTATATTTGATTCAACCAAATACTGCCCCGGGATTGCCTACAGGCTATGGTGATGGGAATTGATTAGATCAAATGTGAAATATGCCATGGTCTTATAAAACATATTTTCATTTTTGGATCACATAACTTTTATTTCACATCAATAATATTCAACATATATTTTAATTGGCAACAATATGCTAGTGACATTGCCCGAGCTGCAAAATTGTGTGGGGAAATATGTGTGAGGTCTAGTTCCCAAAAGTACACCAGGTGACAGCACTGAAATGTCTCACTTGATCACTAGGTGGCAGCACTTTTAGTTATTTTAATTTTCCGGAAAAGACTCTTTTACATACGTCACGGACGTTGATAAGAATAACCTCGCGGATTCTGCGGTATATGTAAATGGTTCACAAACACGGACACTTTGAGGTCCCGTTTTGTGTCGACATAATCATATATTTGGGGTAACAATAATTTTGTCTGAATACGATGATAATATATCTTCTTAATGTAGTCATGTTTATGTAAATAATCACATCTAGACGTCCGTTAATCACTCTTGAATGGACAAGAGGTTCGCCGACGTTGACCCCGATCTACCCCTTGTGTGCTTTGACCCGAATGTTTGTAAATCATATTTCTGATCAAACAAAAATACAAAATGTTTCGATGCTTACATATTTGTGAATTGCAATTCATTATCTTTCTAATGAATCCAAAGACATGGCGATTATTCCAAATTTTAACGGCATTTTGCTCGTATTTCCGAAGACATCGATCGTTAGCATGTAAAATCGTATGTTTCGCTTGAGCGTTTCGAGATGGCAGAATGTAGGCGGAAGAGGTATGTTGACATATTGTGCGCAGTTACACTAACGTTGTTAGAAGAACCAGCAGATATACCAAATGCATTACTTAACAAACAAGCACCTATAAAATCGAAATATGTGTCAGAAAGGCCAGGGATGACTTCCGAAATTATACTATCTAAAAGGCTAAATCAGATTATTATACAAATATGGTCATAAATAAGTCTGATAACCCGCGTCAGTTATGGAACTGCATCAATAACATTCTACATAGACGGCCTACTCCATCGCTACCTGATCATGTGTCAATTAAGTCTCTATGTGATTCGTTCTCTAGTCACTTTAAGAATGAACTTGGTATTATTCGTTCTGCTTTCCCACGTCATAACTTAAGTAATGTCAGTGTGGACTTTCCACAAGTACATTCTCTACTTGTATCATTTGAACCTGCAACAGTTGATGACGTATATAGGAGAATAATTATGTCCTCCCCAAATAAATTTTGTGCACTTGATCCATTTCCGACAATACTGCTAAGAGTATGTCTCGATACACTAATTGGAAATATAACAAATATTATAAATGCATCACTTTGCTCTGGCTGTTTTCCTGATGATTTCAAATACGCCCATGTCACACCACTTCTTAGGCAGTCATCTCTGCCTAAACAAGACCTAAACAGTTATAGACCTATTTCTAACCTCAGTAGGAAGTCGTCTACGATCTCAAATTAGCACAACTGTCTTAACTAATGTGTCACAATCGGCATATAGACAGTTTCATTCAACAGAAACTGCCCTCCTGAAGGTTCATAATGACATTAACTTTAACATGAATAATGGTAAAGTGACTGCACTTACCTTACTTGATCTCTCTGCCGCTTTTGACATGATTGATCACAACATTCTCACTAACGCCTATTAAAGTGGTACGGCATATCTGGCACAGCTCTAAGCTGGTTTTCTTCATATCTTACTTAGCTTTATTTGGTGTTCCCAGGATTTTGTTCTTGGGCCTTTGGTTTTTACTCTTTACACCACGCCACTAAGCTCTGTTATACAAAGACATAACTTGGATCTTTATGCTGACGATACTCAGATCTACATTTCGTTGGCTACCCCGGATAAAAATCGCTCCCTTAACCAACTTAGTGATTGCCTTCGAGATATCTTCCACTGGATCACTGAAAGCAAGTTGAAATTAAATGCAAATAAAACTGAATATATCATTATTGGTGCTCCAATGCAGCATAATAAACTGGGTGGTTATTTTCCTATGCGTATTTTGAATTAATATATCACGCCAGCAACCTCGGTGCGGAATCTAGGAGTGATCTTTGATAGTAACTTCAATTTTCGACAACACATCTCAAACATATCGCTGCTGTTTTGACATATTCGTGATCTTCGCCGTATTCGCCGGTATATGTCATTTTCTGTTGCTAAAACTTTTGCAACAGCGCTTGATAGCAGCAGACTTGACTATTGCAATTCCCTCCTTTATAATATAGCTAGCAAGGATATCACAAAACTTCAGCGTGTCCAAAATTGTCTAGCAAGAGTAGTTACAAGATCTCCTCGTTTTTTCGCTCTGTACCACTTTTGAAGTCTGCATTGGCTTCCAGTACGATAGCGTATAATATTTAAGATCCGTACCACTACATACCAGGCACTGTCCAGTAAGCAGCCATCTTATCTGTGTTCATTTCTTACTCCTGTAAGAAAACCTATTCAGCTTCGATCATTTAAGTCTGATCTACTTTTTGTTCCTAGAGTCAACACTAACATTGGAACTAGGGCTTTCTCTGTTGCAACACCAACTCTTTTGAATATGCCCCTTTTTGTTTTGATGCGCCTCTGAATTTGGATTCCAAGGATTTAAGCGCAATAGAAGTTATCTTATTATTATTATCTGATAATGACATCGAACTCAATGGTGACGTCGGATTCGTCTTCGACAACGCAGGGTACTTGCTGTACCACTCGTTCCAGTTCTCATGCGATAATATAAAACAAGTTCACATTGAATAGCATATATAATAACTACTAAATAAATATGCAATAAAAGATTGATCCAACTGTAATATAATATATACTGCACTAACACAGCCCCTTTGTCCATATGATAGTGTAGGTCCTGAACTCTAAATAATCTCGTTATATGCTGTATCACGAATGTTGTAAAACAACATTTCAATATAATTCATTTCAGTTATAAAAATCATCATCATAGTGAATGACAGGCATCGAATCATTATCTATTACTAAAGTCAATGTGGTCACAATGTTGTCCAAAAGAGGGCGATACCTTAGTATCGTTATGCTAATTTGCAATTAATTACAATGGCTAGACGGATGCGTTAGCAAGCTGAACCAATTTCATCTTACAATTGAATTGGTAGTAAATTGGTAATATATTATAAATCAGTGATGCTGTATTTATATTTGTTATTCCCAGTTTCCATATTCTATAGGAGATTATTTCATGTTGTGTTGCGAGTTACAACATATAAATCAGCAATGGTTTAATATCTCATTTATATGAATCAGTCATGCATAATTTTCAATGAAATCATCTTAACATAACATATTGAAACAATTAGTAACTGAATATAACACGTGGTCTTGAACATTTTATTATATAAATTATAAAACATATTAGTAAATATTTGAGATGTATAAATTTGACAGAGTTATTATCAGTCGTGATGTAAATCCCAGGTTCTTTCAATCGTCGTTTGTAGTGATACAAGTATAATTTGTTAGTTATTAAATTGTGCAAACTTTACCGATGTTGTTTGTTGTGTTTCCTTTATATATTTGTCAACTATAGGAATTGTCAAACGAATCCATAACATATTATTCCAATCCTCCTGTGTCGCAATTATTACCGACCCGTGACATAGGGAATTGCGATATATACGCTTTACCTGTCGTGGACGACCACCTGTCTTGAACGACAGCTTTGGCTGTGCAGAAGGGGTGCTCTTCGAAGGCAGGTTATACGTTTCAGTGGCGGTTATCGTGTCAGTTGATTTCTTTACTTTTTTGTTCATAGAACATTAGTAGGTGTTGGTATGAACATATGTACTACAAAAGAAAACATGGCATTATGCCATATGTCACCAATCTGTTCTTTAAAAACTTCTACTTTGGTATCTCAGTGGAATTCCCCTTCAAATTATTGGAACCTATAACGCGAGTGTGGGTCATAAGTGACGTCCCGATACCACGTGATCGCGTAGCTCATTAAATGTTTATTTTCCGCGGGAATCGCTACACAGACGGGTTTAAAATCGAATTTATGCTACAAATGTATTTTTCTGTATTTTTGGAATGTTGTCAAATGTTACATACAAGGTTAAACTTTGTGTACACATGGAAAAAGGATTTTAGTTAATGCCTTATTTTTATTTCCTTTAAAAATAGGTCAAATAACTTTTTTGAAATATAGCGTCCCCTAGCGTGTACATTAATACTTCAAATCCTAACGAATAGGTAGTGAACTAGAAAAAATAGGTCAACTTGTGTAATTTCTGGTTACCCTATAGGTCTACGACCTACTCATCACCCTTTTTGAATTTTGTCGCGTACCTATTTATATTATTAATAGCACAGGTGTACTGTACATGTAACATTCTTTGGAACATCTTATCAACAAAACCAAGGTCTCCCTATCTTTTAATATATATCAATGCTACAGTCTTTACATCGCCTGGTTGCAAACTGGTTTGAACTGGTTTGAACTGGTATTCGCTGTGCAAGTCTGATCTACAGTACACTTCGTGCGTGTATTTTATACTCTGAGGTCCCTGCTTATTCCGCACACCGATGTGATCTTTCTGCACGCTCAGTGACCTTTGTCCCTATATAAACGCGATTGTCTTCCAGTCGTATCGTCATTCGTATCACGACGACACCATGACTAATAAAATCATGTTGAAATCACCCTATCATCGCCCTCGCGATGCAACAGACTCGAGCGACGATGTCGAACCGACTAGCCTACCGATCATGTCGGTATCCAATCGCCCTTTTGCGCCGTCGGAACCAGAGGTCGTGGACGTTGCAACTCTTGAAGCAACGGTAAGCGCCGACGCCATTATCAAGGTCAGAGGTCTCCTTATTGAGACAATACGCCAGTATTCTCCCTTCTACACCGGGTACAGATGCTGCAAGAAGCGTATGATTGTCGACACTAGGGGTCATTTCCAATGAGAACGTCACGTTGCCTCTGACATGTATATCATGGTTCGAACGGTCGATGCCGTTGAGCAGGCCCAACCGCCCGTTGCCGCCGGTTATAAGGTTACGGCTCCGCTGCCCGTGAAATCGTCGGCAGTCACCTGCCCGTCGTGTGAGACCTATTTCGTGCGACAGGACGCCTTGAATCGGCACATCGCCACCGGATGTTGGGGCTGGCGGAAGAGGACGGCTGTGGAAGCCAATTTGGATACGCTGGTGAGTCATACTTTATATTGTTTTACTATATACGTTCACATAAAATGGCGTCTCCGTGTCTATACTTCCGCTAAAATGGTCTTTCCTTGTCTACACTACACACCGCTAAAATTGCGTCCCCATATCTTCCAATAAAAGGGGTCTACTGCTACTACTACTAAAATGATGTCCCCATGTCTTTACTTCCTATATGATCGGGCCTGTCTGTTGCTAGTCAAAACCCTGGTACACAATACTCTGCCACGGTTTTACTTCTAATATGATGGACCCTATGTGGTCCTTCATATCAACATCCGGCAACGTTTTACTTTCCATACGGTCGCGGCCAAGGGTAATTATTCTTGATAATTTATGTCCATACAAATTGTCACCTTAATTCCTGTCACGTATCTTCTGATCATCTTTTCCGACGTATCGCGATACCACAGTACTCTAGCAACGGCCTATTTTTCCCATATAATCTTTAATATTCTAAATATTTTTGATATATTCTTGCAAAACTACACTGAAGGCCCACTACCACCACATCGCCAACGAATGGTCTCTGTGTCGACAAAGACGACTAATGACAACAGAACATCATCTGAGTCTAACAAAACACTCAAACAGTCTTCCATCATAGCAGTTGAATCAATGGCCTCCACAGCCTCGTCAAAGTGCATGCAAATTAGAATGTCATAGGAGAAGAGGCAGTCGTAGTGAAGTTTACTAGGATCAATAGATTGGCCCGACCATATAGGAAGTAAAAATATAGGGACGTCGTTTTAGAGGAAGTAAAGACACAGTGGACGCCCTTTTAGGATGAGAATATTTTTAGCGGATGTATACACTAGACACGGAAAGACCAGTTTAGCGGAAGTATAGATACTGGGGACGAATTTTAGGTGAAGGTATGTATAAAACAATATAAAGTATGACTCACCACCAACGTATCCAAAGTGGCTTCCACAGCCGTCCTCCTCCGGCGACCACAACATCCGGTGGCGATATAATGCTTCAAGGCGCCCCGTCGCGTTAAATGGGTTTTATTCGACGGGCGGGTGACTGCCGACGATTTCACGGGCAGCGGAACCGTTGGCTTATAACCGTCGGCAACGGGAGGTTGGGAGGTTGGGCCTTCTCATCGGCAGCGACCGTTCGAACCACGATATACATGTCAGAGGTCACGTAACCGTGTCGTTCACATTGAACATGACCCCTCTCGTCGATAACCATACGCTTCTTGTAGTAGCTGTACCCGATGTAGAAGGGAGCATGTTGGCGTATTGTACTTTGTCAATAGGATACCTCTAACCTTGATAACGGCGTCGGTGCTTACCATTGTTTCTAGAGTTGCCACGTCCACGACATCTGGTTCCGATGGTGCGGAAGAGCGGTTGGTCACTGACATGATCGGTCGCCTCGTCCTCGTCGCTCGAGTCTGCTAAATCGCGAGGGCGGTAATAGGGTGTCTTCAACATGATGTTATTAACCATGGTGTCGTGGTGATACGAATGTCGAGTTCATAACTTATTTGCCAGGGGTTGCTTAGATAATTCTCATCTTACCCACTAGGAGATGCTATTTAATCCATGGTATATCCGCAAGGGGGCGCCACTTGACTTGTGGCATTTGAACATTGACATTGCACCGGAAGTGACGTCATTTGCTCCGTGCACCGATCATAATCATTCATTCATCAACTACATGACATAGTAATTTTGTTCACAAAACAAACCAGTATGAATGCCAATAATATAATTGTGCTTACGAACATGCACATTTTTCTTTCAGGGTACTTCTCAAAACGAAATAAAATGCAATTTTGAGGTGTTTTTGACATATTTTAAATTGTCTTTCAAAGCATGGAAATGTCACTAAACACCAGGCATGTTCTTCTAACAGATATTTTGTTGGTCGTTTAGATACGTCCTACTAGTTTTTGATCTGCCAATATCAATATGCTGAATGTCGCATCTTGCGTGAGCACAGCTGACACATACACACGTTGCTAGTGTGGTGTACCTAACGTCTCCAATATGTTTTATGCTGAACCAACACTGACAAAAAATGCATGGTATTCTTTGTTACAAAACAGTACCATGGCAATAATAACTAACGCAACAAGGAAGCACACCACCAAATGCTACTTGCTTTGACTCCTGCAACCAGAAGTGACTTGTGATTAAATTAATTTAACAGACAATAAACTCGAGCTACTCTCTGTGTTGCTTTCGCTAGAATAAGATTCGCAGTAACAGAAAAACTGGCCATACATTGGGTCTCGATGAAAATTAGACATATTACTAGTTGCTTACCTGCGAATGTGTTAGATCATCCAGTGGTATCTGTGTCATGGCGATGTGTCTCACACTGACTATGTATAGCTATCGACGAGAGTGAACGGTGTTGCCCTGCTGATTCTAGTAAATCAGAATGGTGTTTGTGCGTCAAGTCACTGGCCCACTGCCAGCCGAGGACGCCGACGCAGTAGACAAGACATCTTCATTATACGATAAGTGTAACTACTTCCTCTTTGGTTATTTATGCGCATATCTTTTATTTTATTTATTGTAACATAATGGCAAGACTTCAAACAAATTGAATGGCCTGTCACCAGAATAGACTTGCTATAAAATCAACAAAGAATAAGTCAGAACCGCTGACCCTTAACACGCCTGCTCTGGCTGGAAAGAAACACCTGCTCCAGAATTAGGTTGGCCGGCTGCGCATGGAGACATTCAAGTCAACATCGTTTGATAGATGCTTTGTCATAATAAAATATGTCAATGACAAACAGAGATATTTAGTAATCAAACATTAGTTCAGCCAGTGGTGTCTGTGGCAGGTTGGTGTATACCACATCTTTGTTGTAGGGTGTCGAGCACGAATCCATCGCGGAAATTTCTTTCAATCAATTTTTCATAAAAAGGTAACGTGAGTTTTTATATAGCGTGGTATCCAGTCGTCGGGACTGCTCGGAGCGCTTACATTCTTACTCACTCATTTGATGGAAAGCAGCGTGTGGGCACAGATTGGTAGAACGTTTTCTCTGCACTGTCACTACCTGTCATGTAGACACCTGCATGATACTATATGTGGCGCATACAGCACAAATTGGTCACCAACAGATCTTCATCATACGTTATTTGTCGACACTGGTTTCGCGTACTGCAAGAAAGGGTGCCAAGAGCACTTGACATGAAATAAAACTAAACTTCAGTTCGTAGCTCACATTGATGACGCTGTTCGCGTGTGTTTATATAGTTGCTCATACACGCTACAAGTAACAATGTATAATTTAACTTATTGATTAGCATGTTGTGGTATACAATTTTCAGTTTTCAATGTCACTATGTTTTACATGTAGTTGGTACAATGGCCAATGAAATGTAAATACTATAACTAAGTGGAGTTAAATTGTTATAAAAGTAGATCGTAGAAAGTCATAAGCAAAGTTAAATAAGGAGTAATGTAGAGTAATTTCTATGATATAGTTTTGGTCAAGAAGACTATGAAATTCCAGCTTAATTATACGTTAGGTGTAGCATTTTTAGGAAGAGCATTCAATTACTTTCCATACCTGCCTCGTTTGTCACGTTTTTTGCATTGATAAAAGGCGAGTGTATTCATTACACAGGCACGACCAACTCAGCATGAAGGCGGCGCTACGAGATATATGAGGTGTCTGAATGAATTTTATTTTATTAAAAAACCGAAAAAGTGTACAATTACATGTATTCGGTCCCCGTGACATTGCGACATATGTATTGTACATAGTTTTGCAAAACGTTTTGTTTTGGGTAGCCCTTGTGATTAGCTACCTAGACCTTGGCATATATGGCAGGCAGACGTTGTGAGATATATTCATTTAATTAACTAAAAATAGCATAAACGGCAGATCTCATCGATATTTATTCCTTGCAATTATTGTCCAAAAAATACGAGAAAAAAAATGTAATAATGAAATTGTTTATTTAAAACAGACATATTGATGCAATTGTGTAGCAAATATGAATGACTTTAATTGATGCTAGGTGTTTCACTGTGTTTGTTAAAATAGTAGTTCAAATTGGTGTCATTTTGAAAGGCATATGACAGACGAAAACCGTTTTTTCAGCTTTAAAATAAAGACAGCAATTATTTTCTTATGTACAACCATTACTTCTGTAGACTTCGTCAAAGTTGACTTTGAAAATAATGCGCAATTGCGGATAGCGTATTATTGGTCATCTATGTAAAGCGTCATGTCCGTAACGTGTCGCTTAGTAACCTGGATAACCAGAAGACCAGTACTGTCACCGGCTGTTTCAATGTGGAAAAATCATTAATGTTATTAGTTGACCAACAAGTGCATTTGTTGAATCTAGGCATAATAATTTTGCTCTCTCAAAATTACTAATGGTTTTACAATACGTAAGTAAGGATTTTTATCTTCACAAGGCAGTGTATAATAGTTAGACATGAATTTATGTATGTTACTTTTTCACATACTACTCAAATAAACATAATAAAAAAATAGAATCGTTAAGAATCAACGATTATATTTAAGGAAACACAGAGCGTGTTGTTTGTTATCTCCGCAACGTATCATCTCCGTAAACAGTCTCTCTTGTAAACCGGACAACCAGAAAACCAGTACTGTCACCGGATGTTTCAGTTACTAGTTGTAGTAAATTTAGTAAAATGGAAAGTGAGAGTTAGCCGTCCTAATGCAGTGTTATATTTAATTTACTGTGAAACCATCAACTATAATTTATAGTGAAACCATCAGCTATGTGTTGGGCGCTGTACAAGCTGCTGCCAACTAGCTCCCAGGTTACATGCTATTTTAGTTTGTTTTAAGTGTACAGTGACACTACGGTTTGAAAGAAAACTTGGTGAGTATACAGTTGACACACTGGATACATTTCGTATACTACTCTACTCGGTACCCCCCCCCCCCCCCCCCCCCCCTATTCCCGGTGTATCCGTGTTATGTTCATGCAGCCCTTTCTCTGTTTGTACTGAATTTACGCGAACTATTGGGTAGGTTGATATTGGGCAATCAAATTTATTAACACAGGGATTGCCACTGTGCACATATACTATATACAATAGTCACATCTTGTGCACAGCCAGGTACATCCAGATTACAGAGTGATGGACCACACATGTTATGTACGACACATTTTGTACATTTAGAATAATCATACTAGAGATTTACAAAAAAAACCTTGATTGCTGTTATATTAAATTACAGCATACCGACTGTAATATGCTTACACATTTCTATGCGTGAATTGGTGAACATAATGGTGAAATCTTATGATGGACATTGTGGGTTTCCTGGTTCTGAATATCGCATGCATACACGGTTTCAACTAGCACAGCCAACACCCAAATGCCTTCTATTGTTTTGTGCGGCCACTGACTTAAACAACAATTGTCTTATGGAAACCTGCAGCACAATGATTACAATGTATGCAGTGCCAAGCAGGCCTAAACCAAAACAATACAACAATGCAGAATTATGGTCTATGAAACGAGGATCGTCTACTGTCGGAACTGTTGTATTCACTACTCTTAAAGATTTGGCCACCTTACATTTGCGCAGTCGTCGGGGTGGTCGTCAAAGCTGAAACTGTCCATGACACGATCTGAGTCAACGAACTGCTATTTCTGGCTTGGATTCGAGTTCTTGGATCTAATAAATTCCTATAATTTATCTCAGCATGTGACATCAGCCACACACTTGACGTGGCCACACACTTGAACTAATTATTACCAGGTTATCTGTGGACAATGTGAGTGACAGTGCTCTGTCTGATATATGTGATAATTTTCCTGTTCACTTCTGCCTATCAGGGAATAAACCTAAGCTGAAGAAGAAGATTACACACAGGAAATACATATATATTAACACCTGCACATTCAAGAAAGACATACACAAGTCGATGCTACATTTGACATATGTATCAGACCTACCACTATGTGAAGTTGTTGAGCAGTACAACAGTGTCCTGACAACACTCCTGGACACGCATGCTCCAGCCCAACAACGCAGTGTGGTTATACGACCACAACCAGCTTGGTATACTGCAGACATCCCGGAGGCCAAGAGGGTTCGCAGGAAAGCAGAGAGAAAGTATCAGGAAACCGGACTTGTGGTGCATCTGCATATATATATATATATAGGGATAAACGGCGTGAATTGGCCAGGCTGACAGACAACGCCAGCAAACAGTACTTCACTGAACGCTTGACTGAAGCGCAGTCTGATCCAAAATGTGTATTCAAGGTGATTGATCGGCAGATGCATCGCAGCACTCCGAGCACTCCTGTCGAGATGGCGGACAGATTCACAGACTTCTTCACACACAAGATCAATAAGATACGCATCGACTTGTCACAGGTGCGAAAATATCAGAAGGATTTACATGATCTGGCTTCACCTGATGAGAATATCACCTGCAGTTTGTTTGAATTCACCCCTGCCTCAGAAACTGAGATCACGAAATTGGTCGTACAATTTCCTTCAATATCATGCGGCTTCGATCCACTTCCGATGTGGCTTTTGAAGGACAATCTCGATGAATTGTTGCAGGTGCTTATTCAAATTGTAAACACTTTCAAGTCAACGGGGATTATATCTGACTCGTTGAAGGAGACCTTGATGACCCCTGTGCTAAAAAAATTAGTTTCACCTTTACGCAGATAACAGTCAACTGCTGCTCACCTTTAACCCTGAATCTTCCCAGTCAGCGCTTGACGTTATGGAGAGGTGCATCGCCGAAGTCAGGATCTGGATGGCTTGCAACTTCCTAAAACTGAATGACAACAAAACGGAGTTTGTTGTGGTTGGAACTAACGGGCAGCTCGCCAAAGCGGCCGTGGCAGACATCTCCATTTGGGAGAGCATCATCCCGGCAATATTGAACGCGATGAAAATTGGTGCAATTATTGACTCCAATTACGGACTTTAGGCAATGTGAACATGGTGTGTCGGTCGACGTAGTGCCATCTCCGGAGCATCGGGAACAACCAAAAATACCTGGATGTGAGTACGGCCCAGATAGCCATCCACGCCCTCGTCACGTCAAAACTAGACTACTTGAATGGATTACTGCATGGTCTTCCCGCATGGTAACTGGCCAAGTTACAACAAGTGCAGACCACAACCGTGCGCATTGTTCCCCGTGTCCCTAGACGATCTCTCATCACACCAGTCCATCGCGCACTGCATTGGCTGCCTGTGAGGTATCGTGTGCAGTTCAAATTGATCACATTGACCTACAAAGCAATCTACGACGGAGGGCACATCCTACATCAAAGACATGCTGGTGCAACACAATCCGAAAAGATAATTTCGGTCTGAGAGCAGGTTGCTGCTGGCTGTGTCCATGTCAAAGACGCAACTGGGGGACCGAGCCTTCTCTGTGGCTGCACCCACACTGTGGAATAACATACCCCTATCCATTCGCCAGGCTCCATCGACGGATGTATTCAAAATACAGTTAAAGATGTATTTTTTCGCAAGACATTTTAGAACAGTTTTAATTATTTATGACATTTTGTATAAAATACCTGTATTGCATTGTTCATAGGTAATTCTGTATGTGTTTATTTTAGAGTTACTTCGTAATTTATATATCTTAGACCTCTAGTATTCATTTCTATAGTTTATTTATATAGAAATATACCAGTTTTTTATGTTTTTTTTTTTTTAGTATGTATGAATCGCTTTAATGAATTTGTAAAGCGGCTTTGAGCAGTGTAGGATGAAAAGGGCGCTATATAAATATACATATTGTTATTATTAATCATCGATATAATTTGATATGAGGCCTTACCACTTCCAACAATATAAAAAATTAATCACGGTACTTTCACTAAAATGTTACTAATTAGCGAATCAGGACACAATCAAATATTTGCACAATCTCTGAAAATGTTGCTATTATTTCAATTATTATATTACGAAGAAGCAAATATTAATATTTATGTTACAGTGACATTTCCGCGATATCCGTTACGCAGTACATTATCTACTTCGATGCGGTCTAACGTAGTACTGAAATTATTCATAAGCAACAGGCTATCTGCAATTATGTATACTAATTGAGACATTGACTAAAAGGAATTTGGGAAGGATAGCAAAATAAATATAATACAACATAATATTTATTTTAATTTACTTTTAGTTTTGTTCCAGCTTGGTGAAGACGTCTATATACCCTTTCATTGTGGATATAAGGCTCATAACTAGGACCCCGTATTCAATGTAGCGTACAATAAGATAAGACGATCATTGAGTGAATATATTGTGCCTCCATATCCGCTATTACTTTTGAATCCGTATGCCAAATTTGAAAGGAATCAAAGAAAATAATTTTTTTAACCAACATTTAAACCTCAATTGTACACATTTTTGCATTTTGCTGTACTATCATCTATTCGAACTCTGATATTTGATTAATCATGCTACTTGCATTAAGCCAATAACATTACACGAACGCTGCCATTCCTAGGCAAGCAACTGTATTTCGCTTTCTCTAGGCTATGAACTTCTTTAAATAAACGGTGCTGCAGAAATTCCCCAGGTGGGAGAGGTTCACATATCTGGTGGGAGAGGTTCACATATCTGGTGGGAGAGGTTCACATATCTGGTGGGAGAGGTTCACATATCTGGTGGGAGAGGTTCACATATCTGGTGGGAGAGGTTCACATATCTGGTGGGAGAGGTTCACATATCTGGTGGGAGAGGTTCACATATCTGGTGGGAGAGGTTCATATATCTGGTGGGAGAGGTTCACTTATCTGGTGGGAGAGGTTCACATATCTGATGGGAGAGGTTCACATATCTGGCGGGAGAGGTTCACATATCTGGTGGGAGAGGTTCACATATCTGGTGGGAGAAGTTCACATATCTGGTGGGAGAGGTTCACATATCTGGTGGGAGAGGTTCACATATCTGGTGGGAGAGGTTCACATATCTGGTGGGAGAGATTCACATATCAGGCACCTGGGCTACTAAAGTGTGGAGTAATTTATATAATCTAGTTCATGTATGATGCAATCACACCGCTTTTGCATAATTACTTGTTATTTATGACATAATTGAGAACAGAATCAATGATCTGTAATAAATATAACTGTGTTGAAGTGAGGTTTGAATCTACATCTAAGCATATTTTAAAGTAATCACATTCGAGCTGTAATTGTTTAGTGGACACATATAATAGATGTTCACGGCAATTTGTAATTCGCTGCGTCACTCCTATACAGGAAGTTCTATGTGTTCGCAATATCAGTGAAGTGTTCTGGAATCTACATGAAGTCGGTGTATTCAATAATAGTAACATTTATGGTAAATATAAGAATAACACTAGCTTTATTATTATATCCAGTTATGAACATTCGTAGCGGTGTGCGGAGGTCAGTCGTAGTTTATATGTGATTATAACAAATACATTACTTTTGACCTTCATTGACTTTAAAATATATCCGCCATTTTGAAATATCCGCCATTTGGAAAGATGGCGGCAGAGAAAGCCTGTTATTCCGTATCTTATTATCAACATATCCTTGAATTTTGAACTTGGTGTGATCTATAAGTGTACAGCTCAAGTCAATATAATTTAAATAAATTACGATAGTAATATATCAAAGCATAGTGTTGTACATGTGTACGTATAAAACACTTGCGTGGACCATGCTGTCACGGAAACAGTTGCGGTCCAGCTGAGACATCAGGTGGAGGATAATACTCCTCCACCGTCTTGCTCTGGTAGTTTGGTTGTTGGGGCAGACGTCCACACTGGCGAGACACACTCAACTCAATTCCAAGTGCCTTTGCAATCCTGTCAGTTTGCACCATTATGTCGTCCTTAAAGTGTTCCGCTTCTTTTCTGTGAGTTTCCAATGTGACCAACAGCTGCTGAACATGGTCGTGAACTTTGAAAACATCGAGGTGAACAGCATGCAAAGATTGTGTCACTGTCTCCAATATCGCTGAATATTTCGCCATGATGGCCAAGCACACTAAGAATGTCGACGTTTCAAATGTCCCTTGCCCCCTGCGGACGCCCATTGTCCGCCTGAATCAATGGAAACGAAAGTTGTTTCAATTGTGATAATAGTCCAGCGATCACCGGGTACACACGAAGAGGCAGACACCACGATGCTGGTGAATGCTGCAGATTGTGTCAAGCAACGAAGACAGAAGATTGTCATAAAAATTGTTGGCACTGATGATAGATGTCAGCTTTGCTTGTAGACTTGGCTGTGAAAGTCTTTTGGTAGCGATCGGCACTGGGAAATCATTCCGATACGTCGATGCAACTGATATTGCACACGAGCTTGGTTTCGACAAGTGCAAGGCACTACCTGTCTTCCATTCACATACCAAACACATCGTGTTTCTTTGGAAGAACGGCTTGGGCATCATGGAATGCTCTCAGTGGTATAACGAACGCCTGCGCTGAGTATTATTGCACACACTCTTTCGACATCTATCCTGAGAGAAGTTAACTAACTTCCACTTATCGAAAGCTACATTGTTGTACGATCAGATTAGTTCTGAGGACGACGTGATCCGCGCCAAACAGGTCCTCGTCACATATAAAGGAAGGGAGATAGAACATATACCACCAATATAGGATGCCACTTCTTTGGCCAGGCCCTGCTGAAAGCACCACACCTTCCCAAACTAGTAGACTTCGGCTGGACTCGAAAGGAGAATGTGTCTGATTGGGCGGTGCAGTGGATGACACTGCCACCTGCAGAGGAAAGTGTCAGTGTTTCATAGCCTACCTACCTGATATGTAGATATTAAATACGGGAATAATTATGTTATGTGTAGTTCTTGAGATATAGGAATAATATGCTTTGACGGACGCCATCTTTAAAAAATGGTATGTCGTTGAAGGTTAAACGTTATATTTTTTTAAATCAACCAATATGAAATATCTGACCCCTAATACCTAGACACAAATAAGAATGCTCTATGTAACGCAATTATTAAGATCTGTGGAAATGAATGTGGCAGCCATTTTAAAAAATGGCCGCCATTTTTGAACGCCGATAAACGTGGAATGCCTCCAATCTTTAAAATGGTTCCCCCTTGGTGCGTATAATAGATGAGTAAAGTGTCTTGCTTTTATACAAAAGTGCACCATCTTTTCATCAATCCCGTAGGGACATACGCCCATAGGCACATAAATCGCTGTTGCCATGGCAACAATTACGCATTACAATTAGCCGATTTTTCGCAAATTCGATCCCGTAGTTACTTTAGGATCAGCATCTACCCTTAAATATTTGCTTCTGAAATACTTTTTTACAGAGAGATGCAAGTTGATTCAGGAACATGATAATAGACAAATACGCTGTGTGCTATATTTGCTGTGGATTGTCTAAGGCTTCGTGGTGATTAATATCGCAATAATTGTATCTTTGAATTATACCATTTGTCAGATGTATAACATCTGGAATATTTTTATAGTTGTTTGACTTAGAAACATTCAGGTGAAATACTGCATACATCATAGTTGCAGTATAATATTGTTCAGAATGACACTAACTTAATACTGATTAATAATGTTATTATCTCCTTGATTATAACATTAGTTATATGTACTATTTATTAGGACTTTGTGAGAGTGAGATTTTTTAAGTTAGGAATATCCATGTGATATAAAAATGCATTGTATGAAATAGTAAAATATATAATTCAAGCAGCCCAAATAAAAAGTAGTGGGTATTTTACAAATACTGTTGATTTATTTTGCATGGCTTCGTGTGTACATGAAAGTATTGCAGTTTGAATGTTGTAGGTTATTCGTATGCATAATTATAACACACTGTTAAAGACCTCGTGGTGTGACGTTTAACAGACTAGTACAGTCGAACCTTGCTTTATGGTCACCTCAGGAATACAGCCACCTCACAATTAAGGTCACCCTATGATAGTCATCTCAATTCACAAGTCTTTCGGAAGAGACACGAAAAGCTATTGGTCCCTTACATCTGGCGTCTGTGCCAAGGGAAGTAAAATATCCCATGCAGGGGGTAAATGTGTAACCTGTCGTGGACTCACAACTGGTTGCCTATTGCGTGTGAGAAGTGGCAAGCAGGCAATGCATATGACAGCAATGTTTGTCACTCAATCCCTATAAAATACAGGGGTCTATAGCAGTACATGAATGGACATTGTACATTTTGCATAAGTACAAAAACAGCATTACGCATTTTACACACGCTCACACACTCACACGCACACACACACACACACACACATATATATATATGTGCGTGTGAGTGTGTGAGTGTGTGAGTGTGTGAGTGTGTGAGTGTGTGAGTGTGTGAGTGTGTGTAAAATGCGTAATGCTGTTTTTGTACTTATGCAAAATTTACCATATATATATATATATATATGTATATATATATATATGGTAAATTTTGCAAGTTAGTATATTAACATTATATATATATATATATATAATGTTAATATACTAACTTTTGATATGTAAACGTATCCTCTCAGGCGTCACTCCAGGAACTAATGCAGGATAAATTTTTGATAATGTCTGTTTTTTTGTGGAGGGCCTTTCTCCTGTGTGATACAATTTAGTGGTGAATCACTATCCTCCAGAGGGCGTCACTGTAGGAACAATTTTTATAAGGTGTAACATTGATAATTGATGCCCTTAATTTTGTTCTCCTTTGGAGAACATAAGCTAGTGTATTTTTCCAATATCTGCTGTTTCAATCCATGCAGTTCTTGTGTTGATCTCATGTAGTGTAGATAGCGTGTAGTTGTCATGTCATTTGGCTTTTGTGTTGATCTCATGTAGTCATGTTAATGTGTAGTTGTCATGTCATTTGACATTAAATGAAGAGGACCAGATTTCAAGTCTTCATATCAGTGTGCAGTTGTCATGTCATTTTACATTAAGTCAAGAGGCTCAGATTTCATGTCTTCGTATTAGTGTGTACTTGTCATATCATTTGAATTTAAATCAAGAGACAAATTACATGTCATCATGTTAGTGTGTAGTTGTCATGTCATTTGACTATCAGTCAAGAGGACCAGATTTCAAATCTTCATATTAGTGTGTAGTTGTCATGTCATTTGACTTTAAGTCAAGAGGACCAGATTTCAAGTCTTCATGTTAGTGTGTAATTGTCATGTCATTTGACTTTTAGTCAAGAGGACCAGATTTGAAGTCTTCATGCTGCTATTCTAAGCATGTGTTATCTTGTTCTTTCCAAACTGCCAGACTTTAATCATCCACTGTATAAATGAATGCACAGTTGTATTTGTGATTGAATTAGCTCGTTTGAAAACAGTAAATCAAACAGTTTGACTAATAAAGATTCTCTGGTGTTTTGCAGACCCCGAGTTGTGTGCTGATGTTGCCTGTGCTAATGGAGGTACTTGCCTAGACACTCAGAGTGGCTACACATGTGCTCTACCACAGACAACGGAGGCAAAGAGTGTGACTTCACTTGTGAGTAGAATAATTTGTGTATTTTGCTCAGCATGCGCTTTAATAATGTCATTAGGGAGGGAGGGAGGGAGGGAGGGAGGGAGGGAGGGAGGGAGGGAGGGAGGGAGGGAGGGAGGGAGGGAGGGAGGGAGGGAGGGAGGGAGGGAAGGAGGGAGGGAGAACAGAAATACCATTCATATACGTGTGACACTTATTTTCAAAGTATAATGGACACAGTTAATTGTGAATAAGTTATTTGTTTTGTTCCTCAATTTTCACTCCATCCAAATTTACATTTGACCCGTCCAAAAACGGACTTACCCATTCAAGTGATGGGTGGACGGGTCTTTAGATAAAGCTATGCTGTCATAAAAGTCTCTATCGGATCTGATGGTTGGACGGGTCGTAGATAAAACTGTGCTGTCATCATGGTCTCCGTCAGACCTGGCGGTTCGATGTATCTGTAAATAAAGCTGTGCTGCCACCATGGTCTCTATCAGACATATACAGAAATATCGTACATGTATATGTGTCTCACTTATTCTTAAAGTCAATACTGAATAAGCTTTTTCTGTTTTGCTCCTCAAATTTCACCCCACCCAAATTCAAATTTGGACCCATCCAAAACGAGCTTACCCATCCAAGTGATAGGTGGACGGGTCTGTAGAAAACGCCATGCTTTCAAAAGTGATGTGTTGCCATGAAAACAAACTGTTCCCTCCCAAAAGACTTACATTTCAGCAACAACAAATTGTTCATTAAGATATATTTGGGCAGTCCGTATAATATAATGCATACAAGTTTATAGTGTATAATATGTTTTAAGGAGTAATAAAGAATCTCGTGGAGCAAGAAGTGCTGTTCTGATACACAGGGGTGGATCTATTAGTGCTATCTGCAATTTCAACTATTTAATTAGAAATACGCAACAATTAACGTTTGTGCATTTCAGTGAATTAGACACACGTGACTGAAGGATGACAATCTGCTGGGACTACCAGACGCTTGGCGGGATTGAGGCCAGTCTGAAGGATGACAGTCTGCTAGAACTACCAAACGCTTGGCAGAGCTGACACCAGTCTGAAGGATCACAGTCTGTTGTGACTAGCAGGCATTTGGCTACGATAACACCAGTCTGAAGAATGACAGTCTGCTAGGACTGGTAGACACCTGGCATTGCTGACACCTGTCTGATGGACGACTGTCTGCTGGGACTACCAATCAATTAGCTGTGCTGACACCAGTCTGAAGGATGACAGTCTGCTAGAACTGCCAGACAATTGGCTGTGCTGACACATGTCTAATGGACGACTGTCTGCTGGAACTACCAGTAAATTAGCTGTGCTAACACCAATCTGAAGGAAGACAGTCTGCTAGGACTACCAGACAATTGGCTATGCTGACACCAGTCTGAATGATGTCAGTATGCTGGGACTACCATATACTTGGCAGTGCTGATGCCAGTCTGAAGGATGACTGTCAGTTGGGACTACCAGCAATTGGTTGTGCTGACACCAACCTGAAGGATGACTGTCAGTTGGGACTACCAACAATTGGTTGTGCTGACATCAACCTGGAGGATGACAGTCTGCTGGGACAACCAGATACTTGGCTGAGCTGACACCAGTCTCAGGGATCATAGTCTGTTTTGACTAGCAGGCACTTGGCTACGATAACACCAGTCTGAAGGATGACAGTCTGCTGGGACTACCAGACAATTGGCTGTGCTAACACCAGTCTGAAGGATGACAGTCTGTTAGGACTACCAGACACTTGGCATTTCTGACACCTGTCTGAAGGACGACTGTCTGTTGGGACTACCAATGTTGAAACCAACCTGAAGGATGACAGTCTGCTGGGACTACCAGCCAATTGGCTGAGCTGACACCAACCTTAAGGATGATAGTCTGCTGTGACTACCATGCACTTGGCAGTGCTGACGCCAGTCTGAAGGACGAATGTCTGCTGGGACTACCGTTCAATTGGTTGTGCTGACACCAATCCGGAGGATGACAGCCTGCTAAGACAACCAGACACTTGGCTGTGCTGATACCAGTCTGATGAATGACAGCCTGTTGGGACTACCAGACATTTGGCTGGGTTAACACCAGTCTGGAGGATGACAGTCTGCTTGGACTACCAGGCACTTGGCTGTGCTGGGGCCAGTCTGAAGGTTGACAGTCTGCTGGGTCTACCAGACAATTGGCTGTGCTTACATCAGTCAGAAGGATGACATACTGCTGGGAATACCAGCCAATTGGCTGGGCTGACACCAACCTGAAGGATGACAGTCTGCTTATTACATATTTGATTAAACATAACTGATAATGCGACACTCTTGAAATCAACATCGCCCACTGCACTGAGCCAAATTTTATATCGTTCTATAATAATTATTATGATATTCTTGTCTGATATCCTGAAATGGTAAAATATTTTGATATTTCTAAGCTGAACACGATTGTTCTGTAAAAGTGGGTGATAATATACTTACATGCAATGTACTGAATATAAATATTTTGCACATTATATCACACATATTCTTTTTAATGATGTACCTTTGAATATAAATAAAACAGAACATTAATTCTACAAGGTAGCATTATTGTGATGTGTTCCTTAGATGTGGGAGCGCCGCTTGTGTAGTGGTTAGCACATCCGCCTGACATGCCAGCGTTCTGAGTCCGAAACCCGGACCGGGGGTAAACATTTGGCTAAAAACCTGGCTCTCAACTTTGGGGACTGTGTATCCCTCGTGACTCGGAGATCATGTTATTGTCTCAAGTCAAGAACCACTGAGAACAACAAGCACCCTGGCAGTGACCATCCTCAGTGCCAGCCCAGAAAGGTCGGATTCCCATAAAGTTCTGAAAAAGGCTGACTAGTTGAACGATATCTAATAAGACCACAACATTGTAACCACATAATACAGACTAATCAGTTAACAGAACGTCGCCGAACGCTGGAAACAACTACGACGTGACCTACTCTGTTATACGTAATGTGTTCATCTCACCAATATAGTCTCGTCGTGTATGGTGGAACTACAAAAACTCTACCATAAGTATTGTGTGACATACATCAACAATGTGATGTTTATAATAAGATTAATGTCATGATCTATTTAAGATTAATGAACTTATTACTCCACTCAGCATTGAATATGATCAAAATATACAATGGACTCTTGCGATACGGACTCATCGTGTTACGCGTGTAACGAACATCATTCCAATTACTGCGATGTGCACCAGGGAATTCACTATTTTGTGAACATCGGGTATATGGAACAGACACACAAACCAGAGTCCACATGTTGGACTGTGTAGTTTTTAAATTGATAAGTAGGCTTTACGTTTCAACATAACCCACTCCAGTAACATTGCTTTATGACCGTCAATTTGTTGAACGGTAGAAAACACAAATGCGTCATTGTAAAAGTGGCGCCACCTTGTTGAATTATTTATAGATAACCTCGACTGCGTTGGTTTCTCAACCCATATTTATTCTCACATTGGGTTGTATGAGTGGAAGTTGTAAAGAATAGGTGATATGTGTGATATCTTGTTTGAGTCGTTCCAGAGGCCATGTTTGTGTGCAACTGCAATACTGTTTTACATGTGTATATATTTGTCGTTGCATTTAATAAAGAAATCATGATTTATGTTTTCAATTTGCATAAATGTTATGCTGTTGCGCTGCAATTAATTGTTTTTACATAATTCAAATATGCTTGCTGTTCCGCGTATTATTGAATACTTGATTGTTTTCTGTTTTTCACACCATTCGTCACTATATGATTGTAACCAAAATAGGTTACAATATTAGTCGGGCAGCGAAAGGGTATACCAAGAATTCGAGTATGAATTACGTTTTTTGACTGATTATTGACAACAAGAATGTCCAGAAACAAAATCCGCCTGGTGCTACCTTTGCACCCATGAGCATTATTTTTAATTTGCATAAATCCAATATGGCCGCCTCCATACCAGTGTTTTGTTCATACATCCAATTATGTTTGGAATTTCAGAATTATTCTAAACACATCAAATGTCTTGTGGCTTGTGTCATCAAAGAGTGAAGAAAAAAAAGGATCGAGCATTTAACTGGTTACCTTTGTCGGCCTGCCTATATCCGCCATTGATATAGATGACGCCTGACAAAGCATATTATTCCCATATATATCAAGACCAACATAACATAGAGCCACAAAATGTATGTTTTTAGATGCGATTATCACAAATAACTTACTTTTTACCTTTATTGACTTTAACATATATCCATCATTTTGAAATATCCGCCATTTTCTAAGATGGCTGCTGAGAAAGCCTGTTATTCCCGTATCGTAGCATCTACATATCTTTGAAACTTGAAGTTGGTGTGATCTATAAGTGTACAGCTCAGGTCAATATAATTTAAATAAATTACGATAGTAGTATATCAAAGCATAGTGCTGTACATTTGTATGTACACAACACTTGCGTGGACCATGCTGTCACAGAAACAGTTGCGGTCCAGCTGAGACAACTGTCTTGCTCTGGTAGTTTGGTTGCTGGGGCAGACGTCCACACTGGCGAGACACACTCAACTCAATCCCAAGTGCCATTGCAATCCTGTCAGTTTGCACCATTATGTCGTCCTTAAAGTGTTTTTTAGCTTCTCTTCTGTGAGCTTCCAATATGACCAACAGCTGCTGGACGTGGTCGTGAACTTTGAAAACATCGAGTTGAACAGCAGGCAAAGATTGTGTCACTGGCTCCAATATCACTGAATAGTTCGCCATGATGGCCAGGCACACCAAGAACGACGACTTTTCAGATGCCCCTTAACCCCCTGTGGATGCCCATGGTCTACCTAAATCAATGGAAACGACAGTTGTTTAAATTGTGGTAATAGTCCAGCTATCATCGTGTACACACGAAGAGTCAGGTTCCAGAATGCTGTTGCATGCTGCAGATTTTGTCAAGCAATGAAGACAGAAGGTTGTCATAAAACAGTTGACTCTGATCTTGTCGTGATAGCCGTCAGCTTTGTTCGCAAACTTGGCTGTGAAGTTTTTTATAGCAATCGGCACAAGATTTAACAAGATTTAACAAGATTGCCATCCAGAAAATTCCTCTGGATGGCAGTTGGACAAGGAAGCCTTTTGGCTTATCGAGAGTCCAATACTTTTTATCTACATGTATCCCGCCTTTTTAAGGTGTGTGTCGATTTTATTTTAAAACATATTCACGCTACTAGCACCAACACAATCAGGAGATAATCTGTTCCATTCATTTACAGTCCTTTGTGAGAATGAGAACTTTCTTATATCTAATCTACACTGCTCCTTTACTAATGTAGCTTCATGTCCTCTGGTCCTTCTATCTTTCTTAACTGAGAAAAAAATGTTTCTATCAATATTTTCATAACCATTCAATACTTTAAACACTTCTATGTGATCTCCTCTCAATCTCCTGGTCTCTAGTGTTGTTAAACCACATTCTTTTAGGCGTATTTCGTAACTAAGATCCCTCAGATTTGGTATCATTTTAGTCGCTCTCCTCTGTACTCTTTCTAGCATATCTATGTCCTTCTTGCGATATGGCCTCCATGCTTGTATACAATATTCTAAATGAGGCCTCACTATTGTTTTGTACAGCGGTACTATTAATTCTTTTCTCTTATACGCTATATTTCACCTAATTAATCCAAGGATTTGATTTCCCTTTGACGCTGCAATTCCGCACTGCTCTGAAACCTTCATATCAGCACTAATGGTTAACCCTAAGTCCTTTTCTTTTACAGTAGTACTTAGAACAGTACCCCCCATTTTATATTTTACCTCTTCATTCCCATGACCTGTGTGGAGGCATTTACATTTCCCAAAATTGAACAGCATTTGCCACTTTTCAGACCATTTGATCAACCTATCAAGATCATCTTGTAAATGCTGTCTGTCTCCATCACTTTTAATCCTTCTAAACACTTTTGTATCATCCGCAAATTTTAACACCTTGCTTGTTATATCATCGTCCAAATCGTTGATATATATTAAGAATAATATAGGTCCTAGTACTGATCCCTGTGGTACCCCACTCAATACCGATTTCCAGTTTGAAGCCTCCCCATCAACTACTACACGTTGTCTTCTGTCATTCAGCCATTTTTCTATCCAGTTTATTATACCATTTCCTATGCCATGGGCCTTTACCTTAAGGAGTAATCTTTGATGTGGTACTTTGTCGAAAGCTTTTTGAAAATCTAAATAGATGATATCTACTGGTGATCCCTCATCTACCCACCTAGTGATGTCTTCCAAAAAACATAACATATTTGTTAAGCATGACCTCGCTTTTAAAAACCCATGTTGAGATGGGTTTATCAAGTTATGTTTAACAAGAAAATCCAACATTGTGATCTTTAATTAGTCTTTCTAATAATTTGCAAATCACTGATGTTAAACTCACTGGTCTATAGTTCTCTGACTTGTTTCTCGAACCTTTTTTAAATAACGGTATAATGTTTGCCTCTTTCCATTCTAAAGGAACCACTCCCTCTTCTAATGACAAATTGAAAACTGTTGCAAGCGGTGCGCTAATTTGTTCTACAATTTCCAATAGTAGTTTGGGCGGAATCCCGTCCATTCCAGGTGATTTATTATCCTTCATAGCCCTTATTTTCTTAGCTACCATTTCCGAGGTTACAACTAACTGTCCTAAATAGTCTGAATCTGCCCCCTTGAACTTAGCCTCTGGTACTGGCAGTGAACTAATATCTTCCCTGGTAAACACTGAACTAAAATACTTATTCAGGTCTTCTGCCATTAAGAATCCCTCTGATATTGTATTTTCAGCACTATCTTCTAGAGGACCGACCTTATCCTGAACTTTCTGTTTGCTTCGAATATACGCATAAAAACTCTTACTGTCATGTTTTATATTACTAGCTAATTTTTTTCTCATAGCTTCTCTTTGAATTTCTAATTTCAGCTGTAGCTTGATTAAGTGCTTCTTTATAAATGTTGTAGTCTTCATCATTTCCAGTACATCTATATGACTTCCACATCATTTGTTTATACTTAATTTTTCTAATGGCTTCTTTCGATAAGTGTTTCTTTTTAGACCGTTTCCCTTGTTTTTTGAAAGGTACAAATTTATCGACTATGCACTTAATTTCACTATTTAAGATATTCCAGCATTCGGTTGCTGTCTTATTCTTCAGTGTGTTATTCCAGTCTATCTTTGCTAAATATTTCCTCATGTCCTTATACCTTCCTTTGTGGAAATTTCTCCTATACTGCTTTTTACTATTCCTTTCTGATTTTACTTTGATGGTAAAATGTATCTGGTTGTGATCACTACTCCCCAGTGGCTCACATATCTTGACATTGTCAACTAATTCTTTCTGTGAGGACAAAACTAAGTCTAACACATTCTCTCCCCTGGTTGGTTCTAGCACATGTTGAGAAAGGAAACTATCTTGTACTAAAACTAAAAACTTGTGGTCCTCACTCCCCATACTCTGTAGAGATTTCCATTGTATATGCCCATGGTTAAAATCCCCCATAATAATACAGTCCCGTTTGCTTACTTCCCTGATAGCGTTTTGTATTTTTTCATTCTCTTCTGTGCTTATGTTTGGACTTCGATAAACTAACCCAACTGTTAACGTTGAGTTTCCTGTAACTATGTTACACCAAACAGCTTCTTCGCAATCTGCTTCTCTTTCTAATTTTATTTCATAAGCCTGGATAGATTCTTTAATATATAAAATAACTCCACCTCCCTTTCTTCCTATTCTATCTTTCCTAAACATTACATATCCTGTTAGTCCCAATTCGGCATCTGATATATCAGTGGTGGCCAACGATTCGGTTATACCTATTATGTGAGGGTCAATATCTTCTACCATAATGTTTAGTTCACTTCTTTTGTTTACTATGCTCCTTGCATTTAAACAAATGCATTTATATCCTGATTCAGAACAGTTTTCCAGGCTGTTCTTTGCCGATTTATTTCTGCTGTCTTTATCTATGCCTCCAGTTTCAGGCTTCTCTGTGAATCCCCCCTGCGAATCTAGTTTAAATAGATGCAGCCTGTCCCACTGTCAACAGATTGCAGCAAGTTCTCTGAGAAAACTGCTGCCCCCTTTCCACTTAGATGTAGGCCATCTCTCATGTACATATCTTCCCTCCCAACAAAGTATCCCCATAAATCTACGAATCCCACCCCCTCTTCTTTACACATCTGCTCAACTAATGCGTTGATCGCCATCCTCTTGCAGTTTCTATATGTCGGCCCCCTTCCTCCCATTACTGGCAAGAAAATCATTCCGACACGTCGATGCAGCTGTTATTGCACACGAGCTTGGTTTCGACATGTGCAAGGCACTGCCTGTCTTCCATGCACAGACCGTGTGTGACACCACATCGTGTTTCGTTTGATGAACGAATTGGGTGTCATGGAATGTTCTCAGTGGTGTAACGTACGCCTGGCTGTGTGCTATTGGAGACACTCCCTGGACAGCTATCCTGAGAGAAGTTCTTCCAACTATCGAGAGGTATATCGTTTTACTGTGCGATCGGGGTAGCTCTGAGGACGATATGAACAGCGCCAGACATGTCCTCTTCACTCAGAAAGGAAGGGAGATCGAAAGCGCAGGGTTGTCTGCAGTTTCAGGATGTCACGGTAAATGGGGAACTGATAACGGTCTATTTGAGAAATGTTAAGCACAGTGGTAGACGGGGCCCGCAGTCATTGCAGGTTAATGGAAGATGTGTACCAGGCACATCCATTCACCCAGGTAGGTGGCTTAGTAAATTTCAGCAAGCTAGGGGGACAGTACAGTCCCCATTATTTGCATATATGGATGGACGCCGATGTTACGTAGGAAAGTTTTTTCTTCGCTATAGTGTCGATCTGCTTGAATTTTGCGGTCTTAGCTGTAAAGGTTTAAGGGGCATAGTTTCAGGATAGGTGCTGCAACATCACCAGCATTAAGGGGCGAATCGGATGCACAGATTAGAGCTACAGGTCGTTGGGCATCGGACGCACTCGGGAAATATATTAGGATAGCGTGATTAGTTATGGGGAAAACAATAGATGGTGCAGTATTTCTAGAGGGTAGCAATAGGGATATATCCATGTATCTGACAGTGGCGGAGACCGCAATGGTATTTTATCTAGATGGTAGCGTTAAAGATATACCCAGGTCTCTGACAATGGCGGAGACAGCAGTGGTATCTTATCTAGATGGTAGTGTTAAAGATATACCCAGGTCTCTGACAGTGACGGAGACAGCAGTGGTATCTTATCTAGATGGTAGTGTTAAAGATATACCCAGGTCTTTGACAGTGGCGGAGACAGCAGTGGTATCTTATCTAGATGGTAGCATTAAAGATATACCCAGGTCTCTGACAGTGACAGCAGTGGTATCTTATCTAGATGGTAGCATTAAAGATATACCCAGGTCTCTGATAGTGGCGGAGACAGCAGTGGTATCTTATCTAGATGGTAGCGTTAAAGATATACCCAGGTCTCCGACAATGACAGCAGTGGTATCTTATCTAGATGGTAGCGTTAAAGATATACCCAGGTCTCTGACAGTGACAGCAGTGGTATCTTATCTAGATGGTAGCGTTAAAGATATACCCAGGTCTCCGACAGTGGCGAAGACAGCAGTGGTATCTTATCTAGATGATAGCGTTAAAGATATACCCAGGTCTCTGACAGTGACAGCAGTGGTATCTTATCTAGATGGTAGCTTTAAAGATATACCCAGATATCTGACAGTGGTGGAGACAGCAGTGATGTCTTACCTATATAGCTTATATTTAGGAAATTAGTTTATTGGCTATATTACAGCAGTGGTGGAATTGTTTTAATGATATCAGTATATCTAACAAGGCTGGTGTTGTTTGATGCGTTTAGTTGGTAGGGGTCGGTCACATTTGGTTTCAGGTGACCTGGTGCGAAGTGACCCCACCGATACGGTGTCAATTGTAAATATAGTGTCGTGAGATAGTTAGTACTGGTGGTTGGTAATACGTCTAGGACTTGTAGGTATTGTTTACCAATACCATTGGGGCCGGCATGCTTGCTGTGAATGTGTATTGATGTATTTAGGTTGTCGTATAAAAGTTGAAAAGCCGAGTGGAATTATTGATCGATAAGTATTATTGTTGCCTTAATATAATTCATGAAGTAACAGAGACGTATATTGTAACAGTTGTGACTAAAGTTAGTTAGATGAAGTATTTTAGAACACTTTAGTCTAGTGAGTAATAATAGGGTAACTTAGTCTTAGGCTTCGATAAGTTTGTAAACAAGATTTAACAAACCTGATTATGTGGTAGAATATATTAGAGATAACGTAACAAACATAAAACTACTTATATATGATAATATCTGTGTAAGTCAGTACCTGATTAGATAGCATTGTTGTTAAAATTAAGCAATTGCGATAGTTCGGCGAACTCGAGTTTGTTTATGTAGCTAGTGTCCCACATATTCGCTAGGGCGAGGTATAACTTAAATAAATAAGGCAATCCATTGTATTTAAATTAGGTCGATATCACTACCGATAACGTTAGCGTTTGTGATAGGCTAGATAGTCAGCTGCGTAATTAAAATCTGCTTTAACATAAAGTGTGCTATAGTACACAGGAAACAACCTTTCTAAAGACTATCTTAGTTTTAATATCGTAATTTCTACCTTGAATAAACTGTAAAACTACACAAACCATGGCGCCGTGCAAACGCCAAATAAAGGCTAGTCGACACATGACATTTTCAAAATGCGATAACTGCGTAGATTTTGCAAAGTCGGGGTTTGATAATTAATGGAAGGAGGAGTAGATGGAGGGTTTCACTTTATATAGTACTTGTAACGTTATAGATGACATCACTGTTGTGTGGTCACAATTAATAGGCATATATATATATATATATATAACACTAGTAGATGATATTTCTATTTTGTGTCACAATTAATTTTATGTACTGTCAACTGCGACACTGACAATACTGTGAATTAATTGGTATGTGAATACTGCACGGTAACCTGATGCTCTGCAATAATATTGCTTTTGCATTTCTAAAAACAGTATTTGTTTCAGCGAAATAGGCCCCTACACATTTTTGTGTGAATTAAGCCCCAGAGAATTTGGGTGTTTTTTCAACGAGACAGTACATTGAGCACACATTTGTTAAATAACCAAGTTCAAAAAAATGTTCGATACCAAACTTTACAAAAATCCTACCTCCGCGTAGAGAACGAGTACTAGAAGCAGTAATGCGTGAGGAAATGGTAGCTACAGTATTGTCCAAATCCACTGCACCTTTAGCTTTGGTCAACACATTATAGAAGTAGGCTACCTGTCTGAAAAGTCAAGTTATTAAGGTATCCAAATACGCGGGTAACCAGTTAATGATGTTTCAATGGATGGGTTAGTTAATGTTGTCTCAATGGATGGATCAGTGAATGTTTTCTCAATGGATGCATGAGTGAATGTTATATCAGTATATGGGTGAGTGAATGCTGTCTCAATTAATGGGTGAGTGAATGTTGTCTGAGTGGACAGGTGAATGAAAGCTGTCTCAATGGATGGGTGAGTGAATGATGTCTCAGTGGATTAGTCAATGAATGTTGTCATAGTGGATGGGTGAGTGAATGTTGTCTCAATGGATGGGTGCGGGAATGTTGTCTCAGTGGATGGATCAGGGAATGATGTCTCAATGGATGGGTAAGTTAATGTTGTCTCAATGGATGGATCAGTGAATGTTATCTCAGTGGATGGGTCAGTGAATAGTCTCAATGGATGGGTTGTGAATGTTGTCACAGAAGAAAGGTGATGGGTGCAGTGATGTAAATTAACCTGACTGAGGTCACGGATAGAAGAGTGTCTGCAATCGCGCTCAGTTCGTTTGTTGAAAAATCGAACCGAACACATGGCGCAATCGGGAGATGACGGCGCTTGCAGACACGTTCTATTAAATAATGCGTTATTGATTGAAATTGCAATGAGGGATTTATTGGCAAAATATGATGTCGAATGATGATTATATGAAGGGGTTTGTGATGGGATGAAGTATATATCAGGCAAGGGGAAATAAACTTGAAAAACTATTAATTTATATTTAACTCAATTTGAAGAAAAAAAATGTATCTATCTATTTATTAATAAATTTTATTTATAAAAAACTGTCGTGGTACATTTCGTGTGGAATGGCACAAGCGAAGCAGGTGTGAACCACATCACGTGTGCCAAGCGAAAGTTCACCTAATAATTGACTACAACATTTCTCAATAAAATGTTTGAATGGTAATTAATGACAGTATTCAATTAAGTGGTTCACACAACACATACATAAGATGGACTTTCATCCTTTTTATTAAAATACATTTATTTCCAGGATAAAAATAAAAGGCACAACATTGCATATTCTAAAATATTATGATGTTAAAAGTCGATAATGGCTGAAATTCTGGATTAAGCACAGCTGCAGATTGCAATGTAGTTGAGCAACTAAATACTAACCTTAACCACCAATGTGTACATATGACATACACGTGTAAATATGTATTCTAATAAAAAATTACAAATAATTACCTTATTGAATTATTTAGCGAAATCATTGATCTACAACTATGAAATACATGACATAATAAAATACAACCCATAATATAACAGCTGGTAAAATATTGTCTATAACATGTGATGCATAACATTCATCCATACTCACACAAATCTCAATATTTATTTTAAATTAGAAAAAATACAAAAACACATTTAAGATGTTAATGTGACTGTCAATTTAAGTTTTTTCATATTATTTTAGTGGAACAACCTGCGCCACCCGTGATTTAACATGTTGATAATTACAATATGGTACAACTGCTACAGACAGTACAGTGCTGGTACCCTAAGCAAAGTATAAACAGGTTGTGTGTGTATAGACACACACAAACACACACACGTAATGTATCATACATGGCAGCAGGTGTCATGTCAATGAGTTGTATTCTGATAATGATCACTTTATATATATAAGATACAACTTCCACCACAAACCCTGTTTTGCTCATAATGTGACTATGATAATTATATGCCATGAATACATTCGAAAAAATCTTTCTTTCACAAAATGATTTTTTAAAATGAAATATAACTTCAAAATTTTAATTAACACACAATTACAATATAAATGAGTCAGACACCCATACAAATATATAGGTAGGTTACTTACATGTACAATATCCAATAAAGGTTAAGCCATAATACATCCAGTCCATCTTTAAAAGTGCAGTGTTAATACATGAGCAAAAAACTAAACAATTCTTTATTTAAGCCAGAACATAACTAGACCACCTTCAAAAGGTGATGATTATACATGAACAAAATAAGGTCAGGTCAGTAACTTGCATGGTTTTTCTGCCACCTGTCAATGTTTTGTCTATACAGTTGACCATAAATGACGGCCACAACTCACATGTATATATATATAAGACAATTTCCATCACATTCAAAAACATACGATGTTCCTGTATGCAGTAAGGGATCTTTTCAGAATGTTGATGTCCAATATCAGACGAAATTACTTTCGTTTCGGGGAGAGGTTCAGAAGCAGTTTTGTCTGGTGTCGGACATCCATGTTTTACACTTTGGACCGATACCGTTAATGTACTGATATCATCATCTCAACGTTCACAAACTTTCATCTGGGGGTGGGGTGGGGGGTTAAGGCCAGATTAAAGTAATTTTGTCTGATATCGGACATCAACGTTCTGAGATAATCCCAAATGCATACTTATATAATTGATAGTACTTTGATTTATTTGATTAAGTAATGTTTAGCATTTACATAAATGTAATTTATCTCTGTAATATTCGCGGATGTGTATACGTAGAATATTGTATGTATAGTAAAGACAATATAGTTATCTCATTAAATCTGTTAAAGGTGCTTCCTTAGCTGGTTTTGCTCATCTTGAGTTTGGTTCTTTTATGTTTAAATGTGTAGTGTAAATAGTATAAATAATCTGCAAAACATGTTTAATAAAAAAAGTATATCCTTGTTTGTTTTTTAATTGCCAAAAGAATTTGATTTGGTCATTACATCTGTTAGCTTATGAAAGCCACTTGGGTGGCCAACATTTTGCGCCAGCCAGTTGGACATCAGCTGTCATCTGCCACAAAACTTGTTTCCAGTTCTTGATTCTTTGATAACAAAACACAGTAACTGCCACAGCCACACAAATATATATAACGAATAAATTTAAAACAGCTCTCTAATGCCCAGGCATAATTACCACTTTTTCGGTTCTCACTTTATCGAAGTGATGTACTACAGAAAAAATGTCAACCCAGACTAGTAGCGAAAAGTGACGGAACCCCAACTCAGAATTCCTTGAATTAATTGTTATATGCGACATTAAGTAAGTTAGTTTTTGGATAATTTGTATGGCGAGTTCATAAAACTACGTAAGCAAGTAGTGTACATGTCCTAACATGTCCAGGGGTGTAGCTAGCCATACGCACGTGCTTCCACATCATTTTGTGAAACAAAAAAGTCCATTTAAGATAGTGGCCGCTGAAGCCCTGATAACGTTGTACCCCTTGGCCGCTGAAGCCCTGATAACGTTGTACCCCTTGGCCGCTGAAGCCCTGATAACGTTGTACCCCTTGGCCGCTGAAGCCCTGATAACGTTGTACCCCTTGGCCGCTGAAGCCCTGATAACGTTGTACCCCTTGGCCGCTGAAGCCCTGATAACGTTGTACCCCTTGGCCGCTGAAGCCCTGATAACGTTGTACCCCTTGGCTGCTGAAGCCCTAATAACGTTGTACCCCTTGGCCACTGAAGCCCTGATAACGTTGCACCCCTTGGCCGCTGAAGCCCTGATAACGTTGCACCCCTTGGCCGCTGAAGCCCTGATAACGTTGTAACCCTTGGCCGCTGAAGCCCTGATAATGTTGTACCCTTGGCAAAGGAAATGTAACAATTTATCAATACTTTGATAAAACAGGATAAGGTTATTAGAAGCAGTCAGCTTTTCTATGAAACTGCTGTCTCTGGTATACGGCCGGTAGGCAAGCCAGTGTCCAGGCAAAATAATATAATTTGTCATCATTCACTTGTAACAATTTTATCAATGTTTAACTACATCTATGGGGCGAAATTAACAGAAGCTTGCAGCCGCTATGACGTCAGTAAAGCATACAAGCCCTTAATGGTGGCATTGACGTAGCCTCACATCAGCAAGGGAAATCAACAAGTTAGGTTTTGTAATAATTTAAATGATCAAATAACTGTTGATGTAGATGGAATTGTTATTGTTAATGATTGGGTAACTGCTGGGCAATTGGGAGATGTGATGGTCAAGGGTGGTCAAGGGTGAAGCACATAGGAAAGCCATTGTCGAAGAATAGGTTTTCGCACTGTTTTGACAATGACTACCTAGATCTAGCTTTGGGAAACTGTAAAACCAATGCCCAGCAATACAAAGCATATCTTTCTTGAAGTTAACTGGATACATCCTATTAATTAATTAGTCCATCAATGTGGAAAAAAATTATTTAAGTGTCTTTTAATACATGTGAGATAATACGCTTTAAGTCTTTCCCAGAAAGTATCTGCAATGGGTGAGGCATCTTCTTGCATCCCCAGTGAATGTCTTGGATTTGTTGAAGCCGCCAACACAACTGGTGAAGCATTGGCCACAACGTGTATAGTTCTACGCGAAGAATTTTGAGTTTTAGTGGCAAGGATATGCACTCGGTGATATGAAGGACCTGCCAAAATGACATCCAGCGTGGTGTGCACGTTGCATTTGCTTTGCGAGACAATATGGGCCAGTTGTACAGATGCACTGCACACATCGAAGTCTGCATTCTCTGTTGTAGTCATTCACTGTCCTGGAATATTTGGAAGGTGCTCCGAGACGACAAACCTAGAAGTTAATTATCTATCAATAAATTTAACTGCATTGTAACACTAGTGACCTTGTAGTGAGCATGTCCACCATAGTCTGCTTCCTCGGTCTACTACATGTCAAACAGTGTGTCCTAGCTTGTGCACGAAGCCAATGATGCAGCCTCTATAGTCTCACAGCTACGCACCTGATGGCATAGTGGATACAAGTTGATTTTTGTATATGAATATAAAATGCGATCAGCAAAAAAATCACAACTGACTTCTCCGTAGCAATTGGAACAGTGCAGACACCCATCCAACTCTCTCTCCAGTTCCAAAACTAAGCTCTCGAGATCCAGAAATCACAATATTATTACCCATTTGATCATTCTCACGGGCCGAGCCACTGAGCGGTAATGTGTATTCAAATAACTATGTTTTCTTCCCAAACCACCAGAACTTACTGGCAAGCGATATTATTGGCTGAGCTTATTTTTAGAGTTTATACAGTGAAATTCTTATTTGTCTTATGTGGAATTGTGATTTTTAACTTTGTGTGAATTATAATGAGATCTAGTTGTCATGTATTTATGCCTGCACTATTAAAAACAAAAAAAGGAATTTGGATGTTACATACAAGTATGTTCACATAAGTACTATTTATTTCCAGTTTTATGGACATTTTTTATCAAGTTCCTCTGAACAGGTGTCTATGCAATCCGGCAATTGATCTGGATCGAGGCAATTATTTTTGTTACTTGTGTAGTATTTATTGAAGCGAGCAGGCGGCGCGCACTTCATTTCCACTCCAGCAAGGCCTTTTCGGGTACACCAGATGTACCAGTTACAGTTGTAGGGGTGCGATAAGTAAAACTCCTCCCGTCCATGATGTTCTGACATTGCATTCTGACATTTGCGAGTTGGCTCTGCAAACATACAACAATGCATCTGCAAACATACAACAATGCATCTGCAAACATACAACAATGCATCTGCAAACATACAACAATGCATCTGCAAGCATACAACAATGCATCTGCAAACATACAACAATGCATCTGCAAACATACAACAATGCATCTGCAAACATACAACAATGCATCTGCAAACATACAACAATGCATCTGCAAACATACAACAATGCATCTGCAAACATACAACAATGCATCTGCAAACATACAACAATGCATCTGCAAACACACAACAACGCATCTGCAAACATACAACAATGCATCTGCAAGCATACAACAATGCATCTGCAAGCATACAACAATGCATCTGCAAGCATACAACAATGCATCTGCAAGCATACAACAATGCATCTACAAACACACAATAATGCATCTGCAAACAAACATACATACAAGACAGAGTTATTGACATGAACAGCCAGAGACACAAGAACGTGAAGTGCCCCTTTAGAAAAACATGTGTACCTCACTATTAAGATCACCCTCAGTTGAACCTCACTATTAAGGCCACCCTCAGTTGAACCACACTAATAAGGCCACCCTCAGTTGAACCTAACTATCAAGGTCACCCTCAGGATTTGGCTAACGTGGCCTCAATAGCAAGGTTGCATCAGCAGGACTAATTCCTATACATTACAGTTATACAAATAATTTGTGATTGTCCTAAGGTCATCATAAGTGCTAGATGGCTGTATTGCCAAATAAAAGGATCGACTGTATACATAGACGTCATGCGCGCAGATATACTTTTGAGAAATTCCAAGTTCAATAATTCGTCCGCTACTATTTCCAGATCAATGGAGTCGATGGCTTTCTTGTTGAGATGACGTACTTGTTTGTGTGGAGCTGACCCATGGTCGTTTGGAATTGTGACGTGATGCAAGCATGCCCTAAAAATTACCTTCTTGTGGAATAGACCGTGGTTGGCAGACCCGTCAAGGGTTCCACCATTCTTGTGTAGAATGACAGGAACTCCAAAAAATTATCTCTTTCTGCAACTTTTTGATGGCGCGGAGAGTAGGCAACAACCCTGGAACAACTGTCGCCTCGCTGTTGAAGATGTCGGGGCAGAGTTCTCGAAAAGCCACATCTATGGCGATCTTGAGCAGAGCAGATGCGCCATGGCCCACCATCGTTACGTTCTCTATGTCATACTTTCAGTAAATACTAAAAACACTTCCTTCAGCAGCTCCTGATGATTCCTGGCAGCAGTAAATGTCAAGGTCGTTGACCACGCTGAAATGCTGTCTACCCGTTTTAATCGTGTTGGTAAAATAGCGTAGCAGTTATCTTCGAGTATAGCTTTCGCAGCTTTCAAGTTGACAGCCAGTTTCCGACAGAAGCTTCACATACAGTGTTTGATGTTGAATGGGTCGGATTATCATGCTTTGCTTTCTCCTTGCCTGTGGTGTGCATCGGTTCATCCATCAAATCCTCTCTTGCCAAGTCTTGGAGGTCTTCCTTATTGTCGATACAGGGCTCGCCATCTTCCACTGACACATCATAGTCTCCGCCATCAGGCCGTGCCCGTTCCAGTTGCTGGCTTCAAAAACTCCCTTTGCCGTCTTAAGGTATATAGCAGTTCATTGCTCATTCCGTATATATAATTATGATGTTCTCACTCACAGTTGGGATGGCGTCCACAACAGCTCTCACCACCAGGATACACACACAATAATGTCGACATGAAAAAGTGGCTTTTATCCTAAAGAGGCATACCCAGGATTTACATATTGGTGGGTTTCCAAACGGGTATCGCCCTGTATATTGCAGGCCTGTAGCATGGATTTTTTTCGGGGGTGCATTTCAACGGAAAACATTTTGGTCAATTCGTGTCAAGTGAAAAAGTTTCAGACGGAGTCTCAGCTCCTGCCTATTGGACTGACATCAAAAGAGTGGTGGGGGATGTTGTTGCAGATTGTTGGTGGGGGATGTTGTTGCAGATTGTTTGCGGTGATGTCGTTCCACCCATATTACCCACAGAATACGGGACTGCATTTTCCTGGATCATGGTTCATACAAGACGCAAGATTTGGCTACGCTCCAAACACACACCCTATAGGCACTTCAAATAAAGCCCTCTGCCCAAATAAACACATTTAAAATATAACAATCTGAGTAGGAATTAGCTATATGATCTAAAACTGACCAGTACCAAACTAAGTTATGGAAATGGTCTTTACAGTTACACACGGGTTAAATAATGTATATCTGAAGACAGTTGCACGAGGACTGCGTTCGACAACTATATTATTCCGAGTCTTAATCGTACGTGGGGCCGTGCCCTTAGGGCCGTGGACGCCGGGTAGAATGCCAGGTAGATGTCGGGTAGGCCCTCCAGGCCACCCGGCATTTATGTCGAGTCCAGTTCGATACAAAGCCTATGACTTGATGACCTCGCCATAAAGGAACAAATATAGCAACTACCAGAAGAAACAGCAGGAGGATCTGTGCATTCTTCTCTGTTACTGTGACCACTTTCACTGCACAATCCGTTATGTGCCAGTAATAACGAACTGTTACTTACACAAACGAATGTTTGTATGTCATTTGCCTATTCATAGCAACAGCTCGATCTAAAAATTAGGAAAATTCTTAAACAGCTCAATGCTCTAATGCCGAAGCATGAATGTGCACGGATTGTGAATGGTAATCTGGTTTGTGAATCATTGTCAAGAGGTGCTCCGGAAACTACAGAGCGGTGCCATGCAGAGGATTGTGCAACCGTCTATGGGAATGGTTATTTGGGAGGACCCTTCAAAACAAATACTGAATGCAAACAGAGCAAGTTAAGCGCGGCATTTGAACTCAGCATAATACATTCACAGCATGCAATGAATATTTTGCATGTTTCTAGGTAAAGTTTCTATGCACGTAAGATGCAGGATCTTGCGTCTGGTAGACCCCTGCATGTATACATGGTTGTCTGTAGCCAGGTATTTATTTAAGCAGTGACATGCAGCAATGTCGAGAGGACACGTCACACTGCCAAGACAACCTTAGAGACAAGCATGATGGCCCACAGCAGTGTTACTTACCCAGAGTGCAGTTATTGTTGCCGCTTACAGAGGAACAGCTACAAGACTTGCACACACAGTCGTACCCATCGGCCTTGTTCTTACACACAGTGTAGATCAAGTTACAATGTGCGTACTTGCAGAAGTCCTTAATCTCTATAACATACAACAATCAATATATGTTAATGATGAACCCACATGTAAAAGAGGTGCATGTTGAAAATCAAGAAACAACTACATATTTATTGGTACAATGTCCATTCCTCATTTAGAAACGTCTATTACTGGTAATAGTAAAATCAATATGCCGAATTGAAACACCTATTTTAAAGTTACATCTGCAAAATATTGAAATTGTAAACCAAACATAACATTTATAAACAGCTGTTATTGGCAATTATTGTCTATTGACACTCATTGATTTGACGATGGCTCATTCCAATGATCCTGACCAAATTAGAACTAAATCAACTGATTCAGCAAACTTCCTGGTAATAATTACCTAATGGAAGAGACAACTTCCTAATAAAATTATTACATAATGGAAGAAACAACTTCCTGGTAATAATTATATAATGGAAGATACAACTTCCTGGACAAATTACCTCCATAATTTTAAGAGACAACTACCTGGTAATAACTACCGAATGGAACAAATAACTTCCCTTAAACATAATTATATCATTCAACTGCTGCCAAGCAATGTAGACATAATTACTGAATGGAAGATACAACTTCCTGGTAATAACTACCGAATGGAAGATATAACTTCCTGGTAATAATTACCTAATGGAGAGACAACTTCCTGGTAATAACTACCGAATGGAAAAGACAACTTCCTGGTAATAATTTCATAATGGAAAAGACAACTTCCTGGTAATAACTACCGAATGGAAGATACAACTTCCTGGTAATAATTACCTAATGGAAGAGACAACTTCCTCGTAATAACTACCGAATGGAAAAGACAAGTTCCTGGTAATAATTTCCTAATGGAAAAGACAACTTCCTGGTAATAACTACCGAATGGAAGATACAACTGCCTGGTAATAATTACCTAATGGAAGAGACAACTTCCTGGAAAAACTACCTACATTACTTTAAGAGACAACTTCCTGGTAATAACTACCGAATGGAACAAATAACTTCCCTTCAACATAATTATATCATTCAACTGCTGGCAAACAATGTAAGCATACATGCACACTGCACACCCATGATCTTTTGCAATGATCCTCGTCTGCCATTACGCCCTGTCCATTGTGTCCTATTCCACAACCTCTGTCATCTCCATGTCTGTCCTCACCATGACACCCTATCCACTGCGTCCTCCTCCATAACTTCTGTCACCTCCATGTTTCTTCTCACCACGACACTCTGTCTATTGCATCCTCTTCCACAACCTCTGTCACCTCTATGTCTCTCCTCACCACGTCCCTCAGTTATATCATTTGTTGTCCCATGCTGTGTTTTCCCTCCACCAGTAGCCTCCATGCCTTCTTCATCTCATTACCTTCCTGTCTCCACACCACATGTCCGAATCACTGCAGCTTGACATTTCTTAATCCATCATCCATGACAACATATACACAGTAAAATTCACATCTAACAACTCACATCACAAGAAACCAAAGTAAATGGTTCTCACAGTACCACATACACATTCACACCTAACGACTCACATCACAAGACACCAAAGTAAATGGATCTCACAGTACAACTTACACATTCATAACTGTTCATGAGTTTCATCTTGGCGACATTTTACTTTGAGTTTGTTTAACATGGAATAACCTGTGCAAGCATAAGACCACTTTACATTAACTTAGTTTTCAAGTAACATTTACCGAACACCCACTCACATGAGATGCACATACATGCATGCATGCTCGTATGCAGGCACACACACACACGCACTCTGACAAGCACACTGACCACACGTACATTTCTAGTGCCAATATAAACTCACTTGTTTCACAGAAGATACCTGTGTAGCCCTGTTTACACAGACATTTGAAGCCATCAGTCCTGTTGATGCATGTGCCTTCATTGTAACAGGTGCCATCAGCACAATACCTGATGACTACAATCAAAGAACATTTATTGTAAGAAACAGTGCATACATCTGTATTTGAAACCAGTATAGAAAACCACAATTAATAAACACCAAGACCTTTTAATTCTAAAATACGTAGGGGTAATTGGCTGCCATTAGGACACTCTACCACTATCACAGGAATAAAGGTTGGACTGATGGAGTCACTTGTATTATAATAATAAATGTTTTTCCATACGTACACATACATGTAAATATAAAAATACCATAGCAAGAGTGAAATTTGTATCATATATGCACATAAATGTTCTAGTTGTCTAAATTAGTATCATACATGTACATAGCTATTCTAGTTGTGTAATGGCCTATCGCTAATATGTATATTGTGTCATTATTTGTTCTTTTGCGGTCAAATATAAACTTCTTGTTGTAGTTCTTTATTCCCACATAAAACAAGAAAGAAAGAAACTGGGTGAATTATCTACCCTTCAGATGGAGCCACTGTTAATGAGTTTCAGTTCAATATACTGTATCGGTCATAACTGACACCTTTGATTTGTTGCTCAATGGATAGGTATGTACTGGTCATCACTGTTGCTCTTACAACCACCAAAACCATTACGCGACCATCCCCACAGCACTGCCTTCCTACTTACTTGTGTTACACCTGTTTCCCGAAAAGCCGTGCGGACAGTGACACTTTAAACCAGTCTTTGTGTCTTCACATGTTCCGCCATTCTCACATGTCACATCAATGCCACACAACTTAGTGTCTGCAATTAAAGAGTAACACTATTTTTTAATTCAAGTACTAGTCTAGTGATCTAAAAAAAACATCACTTCTTCTTACATTGGTTGCTTCACAGGATACGGCATCATATATCTTATGGTTAGAATACTGGTTGATAAACAATTGTTGCTAATTTGTTATTTTATAATACAATACTTTGATATATACTAAATAGTCTGACTTGTGTTAGTATGTTGTTTATGCATTAATTTTTTGCAATAAGAACCGAAAAACACAATTTTAATGCAATGTCGTCTTGTCAGCCGTCTTTATCAGTCACTTTTATGTGTTTCATACATTTTCCAACAAAAACATAATGGTGGATTTCTAAAATAATCTGAAATATTCACTTTGTTCCTGAAAGATGCATGAAAGTAAAGAAATACGAATAACAATGTTTTCTTCAAAAGCCTCCATTATTTTATTTACAGTATAATCATCAAACTTTGCTTAATGTTTGATAGGCATACCTATAATATTCATAGATAAGTGAAACAACCTATTAATTTTTTCATCAATGGCCAATTAGTATTATTATTTCTATTGCGCCACATATCTGAGACCAGCCCGTTCATAGGTGCGTAAACAAATTATAAAATGTACATGGAATTGCAAGAAATGTTTCAGAAATATGTATATATCCTGGTAAAATAATATTATATTAACATTTAAAAGACTGTGTATATTAAGTAATTAAGATGCATGACATAAATTTCTAAAATATTAAGGCCAATGTAACAAGATAATATATAAAAGAACCATCGCAGAACAGGTACTTCACCAGAAAACAGAGTATGAGTACATAAGTAAGCATGTTAATACCATACATGACAGGTAGATAGGATTTTTTTATTTGTGAAAATTAATTATTGTGTAATATTTTCTGCCCAAATTATGGAATGGATCAGAGTAAAAAATATATTGAACTTTTTCAGTTTCCATGGTAACAAACAAAATGGCCATTTATAATTATAAATCTTAAAAATTCACGTTCTGTATACATATTATAGTGAAATGGTCAGTGCGTTTTTCATATGTTTTGGTTTTATTTTGTAAATAATTTTTTGGTAAAGTGCGAAAACAAATTTGGCAACAAATATGCTTATAACTTTCAAGCTATTGAAGATTTTAAAAAGAGGCTGATCATTTCACAGAGGTGAGCCTGCTGAATGCAACACTGAAAATTTTATTTGTATAGCATAATTACTCCCAGAGATATCCTGTTTCCAAATGCAGAAATTTGAGACAATTAGCTGTCAATGTTTGCATAATGGATTTGATTACTTAATATCGACATGCTTGACCCATCACTAAAACTAACTTAGAGGTATGTAATTGTCATAGAAGTGAACTTTATTGAGCGACATTTTAATCTGGTACCTATGAAAACAGTGCTTACTGACATCCTTACAGTGGAACAACTGTACAATGTTGGGTGTTAAAACAGTCAATGACGTTCTAATCTGGCACCTATGAAAACAGTGATTACTGACATCCGCACAGTGGAACAACTGTACAATGTTGGGTGTTAAGACTGTCAGTGACATTCTAATCTGGCACCTGTGAAAACAGTGCTTGCTGACATCCGCACAGTGGAACAACTGTACAATGTTGGGTGTTAAAACTGTCAGTGACATTCTAATCTGGCACCTGTGAAAACAGTGCTTGCTGACATCCGCACAGTGGAACAACTGTACAATGTTGGGTGTTAAAACTGTCAGTGACATTCTAATCTGGCACCTATGAAAATAGTGCTTACTGACATCCTTATAGTGGAACAACTGTACAATGTTGGGTGTTAACACAGTCAGTGACATTCTAATCTGGCACCTGTGAAAACAGTGCTTGCTGACATCCGTACAGTGGAACAACTGTACAATGTTGGGTTTTAAAACTGTCAGTGACATTCTAATCTGGCACCTATGAAAACAGTGATTACTGACATCCGTGTAGTGGAACAACTGTACAATGTTGGATGTTAAAACTGTCAGTGACATTCTAATCTGGCAGCTGTGAAAACAGTGCTTGCTGACATCCGTACAGTGGAACAACTGTACAATGTTGGGTTTTAAAACTGTCAGTGACATTCTAATCTGGCACCTATGAAAACAGTGCTTACTGACATCCGCACAGTGGAACAACTGTACAACATTGGGTTTTAAAACTGTCAGTGACATTCTAATCTGGCACCTACGAAAACAGTGCTTGCTGACATCTGTACAGTGGAACAACTGTACAATGTTGGGTTTTAAAACTGTCAGTGACATTCTAATCTGGCACCTGTGAAAACAGTGCTTGCTGACATCCTTACAGTGGAACAACTGTACAATGTTGGGTGTTAAACTGTCGGTGACATTCTAATCTGGCACCTGTGAAAACAGTGCTTACTGACATCCTTATAGTGGAACAACTGTACAATGTTGGGTGTTAACACTGTCAGTGACATTCTAATCTGGCACCTGTGAAAACAGTGCTTGCTGACATCCTTACAGTGGAACAACTGTACAATGTTGGGTGTTAACACTGTCAGTGACATTCTAATCTGGCACCTGTGAAAACAGTGCTTGCTGACATCCTTACAGTGGAACAACTGTACAATGTTGGGTGTTAAACTGTCGGTGACATTCTAATCTGTCACCTGTGAAAACAGTGCTTACTGACATCCTTATAGTGGAACAACTGTACAATGTTGGGTGTTAAACTGTCGGTGACATTCTAATCTGGCACCTGTGAAAACAGTGCTTACTGACATCCTTACAGTGGAACAACTATACAATGCTGGGTGTTAACACTGTCAGTGACATTCTAATCTGGCACCTGTGAAAACAGTGCTTGCTGACATCCTTACAGCGGAACAACTGTACAATGTTGGGTGTTAACACTGTCAGTGACATTCTAATCTGGCACCTGTGAAAACAGTGCTTGCTGACATCCTTACAGTGGAACAACTGTACAATGTTGGGTGTTAAACTGTCGGTGACATTCTAATCTGGCACCTGTGAAAACAGTGCTTACTGACATCCTTATAGTGGAACAACTGTACAATGTTGGGTGTTAAACTGTCGGTGACATTCTAATCTGGCACCTGTGAAAACAGTGCTTACTGACATCCTTACAGTGGAACAACTATACAATGTTGGGTGTTAAACTGTCGGTGACATTCTAATCTGGCACCTGTGAAAACAGTGCTTGCTGACATCCTTACAGTGGAACAACTGTACAATGTTGGGTGTTAAACTGTCGGTGACATTCTAATCTGGCACCTGTGAAAACAGTGCTTACTGACATCCTTATAGTGGAACAACTGTAGTGACATGTAACAAAAACCTCAGGTTTATTCTAGATCGAGCCACAAAACGTGTGTGGGCCTCTCCACTCGGAGTGTGGCAATGACATGTTTTACTCAGTGAACAACCTGGCTAGGGCGACTCTACTTCGATCTGCCAGCCTCACACTCCAAATCCCCACTGTTCACGCCAATCGAGCTCAAACGTTTCTGTGCCCACCTCTCCCAGTCTATTTGTAGCCACCTGACGTATTGCATAACAGCTGTGTGTTAAGTGCACCCGGCTATACCAGCGGTTCTTAACCCCTGAGTCGCGACCCAAAATTGGGTCACCAACCATTTCAGTGGGTCTCCAAGAGTATCCAGTGTTAAGTGACTGCCAGAACTGTCCTTTTCTGTCCTGATTGCCAACACCAAATGCATGCGAGACGGACGATTTATGCAAAATTGTACTTAATGGTAAGCCGCTTTTGACCATTTGTGATACCGACAAAAATTATTTTGGATGTCATAGCTTTATTTTAAGGAATTGCAAACAAGGGTTAACTATATAGGAATTTTTAAAAATCTTTGCTTGAACGGTGGAAGTCACTAATGGTCATAAAACTCTTGAAGCCACAGCCCAAAACCACCTTATTGTGCAAAGTAACATTCCAACAAACAACGTTTACAATAGTATGATAGTATTTGCTATTACTTACGCTGAATATTTTTTTCCCATGGGGGCGTCCATAGGCACACAAATCGCAGTTGACATTGGATGAATTATTTTAATTTTCCAAATAAAAAAATCCTCACCACCTATGTTATGATGTTGTATCCAAAGGACCACATACAAAAAAATATATGAAATAAATATTTATATACATTAACTTGATATGGCAGCACTGATTTTGTATTGATTGTAGTTTTTTTCAAATATGGCAACAGACCAAGCAAAATGTATAAAACTGGTACGTTGCCTCAGGGCAAAAACATCCAATAAAGGGTTGATAAATGTCCTCATTTTATTCATTTATTTATATTATGACTATATATTTAATGAGTATTTATTATCAAGCAAGTTAGCAACCAGAATTTAGGTCGCTGCCCTAAAAGGCTAAGAACTGCAGTTCTATAATAATAATAACTTCTATTGCGCCTAAATCCTTGGAAACCAAGCTCAGAGGCCCATCAAAACAAAAGGGTTGGTCAATCTCAAAATCCATAAGTAGTTTTCCAGTTGTCAACAGATGGGTCAAGGCGCTAGGGAGCTACGGTGGATAAGCAAGGTTGTAAAGATACGTTTTTAAATGACGACAGAATTTTTTAATATTTTCAACTGTTCTAACACTAAGAGGAAGCATATTCCAAAGAGTTGGTGCAGCAACAGAAAAAGCCCTAGTTCCAATGTTAGTGTTGAATCTAGGAACAAAAAGTAGGTCAGAACTAGATGATCGAAGCTGGATAGGTTTTCTTACAGGAGTAAGCAATAAATGCACAAAAGATGGTTGCTTATACTGGACAGTGCCTGGTATGTAATGGTACAGATCTTAAATAATATACGATATCGTACAGGAAGCCAATGCAAAGACTTCAAAAGTGGTACAGAGCGAGAAAAACGAGGAGATCTTGTAACTACTCTTGCTAGAAAATTTTGGACACGCTGAAGTTTTGTGATATCCTTGCTAGCGATATTATAAAGGAGGGAATTGCAATAGTCTAGTCTGCTGCAAACAAGCGCTGTTGCAATAGTCTTAGCAACAGAAAATGACATATACCGGCGAATACGGCGAAGATCACGAATATGATAAAAACAGCAGCGGCATGTTTGAGATATGTGTTGTCGGAAATTGAAGTTACTATCAAAGATCACTCCTAGATTCCGCACCGAGGTTGCTGGCGTGATATACTGATTCAAAATACGCATAGGGAAAAAACCATCCAGTTTACAACGCTGCATTGGAGTACCAATAATGATCAATTCAGTTTTATTTGCATTTAATTTCAATTTGCTGTCAGTCATCCAGTGGAAGATATCTTGAAGGCAATCAGTAAGTTGGTTAAGGGAGCGATTTGTATCCGGGGTAGCCAACGAAATGTAGATCTGAGTATCATCAGCATAAAGATGATGATCTAAGTTATGTCTTTGTATAAGCTTAGTGGCGTGGTGTAAAGAGTAAAAAGCAAAGGCCCAAGAACAGAATCCTGGGGAATACCAAATAAAGCCGGCAGTGCAGCTGAAAAGCAGTTCCCAATCTTTATAGTTTGGTATCTATCAGGTAGATATGAAGAAAACCAGCTTAGAGCTGTACCAGATATGCCATACCACTTTAATAGGCGTTCAATGAGAATGCTGTGATCAATCGTGTCAAACGCGGCAGAGAGATCTAGTAAGGTAAGTGCAGTCACTTTACCATTATTAATGTTCAAGTTAATGTCATTATGAACCTTTAAGAGGGCAGTCTCTGTTGAATGAAACTGCCTATATGCTGATTGTGACACATTAGTTAAGACATTTGTGCTAATGTGAGACCTTAAACGACTTGCTACAACCTTTACTAGTATTTTGGAAATGAAGCTGAGATTAGAAATAGGTCTATAACTGTTTAGGTCTTGTTTAGGCAGAGTTGACTTCTTAAGAAGTGGTGTGACATGGGCATATTTAAAATCATCAGGAAAACAGCCAGAACAAAGTGATGCATTTATAATATTTGTTATAGGTCCAATAAGATGTACTGGAAATGATGAAGACTGCAACAGTTATAAAGAAGCACTTAACCAAGCTACAGCTGAAATTAGAAATTCAAAGAGAAGCTATGAACAACAATTAGCTAGTAATATAAAACATGACAGCAAGAGTTTTTATGCGTATGTTCGAAGCAAACAGAAAGTTCAAGATAAGGTCGGTCCTCTAGAAAATAGTGCTGGAAATATAATATCAGAGGGATTCTTAATGGCAGAAGACCTGAATGAGTACTTTAGTTCAGTGTTTACCAGGGAAGATATTAGTTCACTGCCAATACCAGAGGCTAAGTTCAAAGGGGCAGATTCAGGGGCAAAATAAGGGCTATGAAGGATAATAAATCACCTGGAGTGGATGGTATTCCACCCAAACTACTATTGGAAATTGTAGAACAAATTAGCATACCGCTTGCAACAGTTTTCAACTTGTCATTAGAAGAGGGAGTGGTTCCTTTAGAATGGAAAGAAGCAAACATTATACCGTTATTCAAAAAAGGTTCGAGAAACAAGTCAGAGAACTATAGACCAGTGAGTTTAACATCAGTGATTTGTAAATTATTAGAAAGACTAATTAAAGATCACATGGTGGATTTTCTTGTTAAACAAAACTTGATAAACCCATCTCAACATGGTTTTTTTAAAGCGAGGTCATGCTTAACAAATATGTTATGTTTTTTGGAAGACATCACTAAGTGGGTAGATGAGGGATCACCAGTAGATATCGTCTACTTAGATTTTCAAAAAGCTTTCGACAAAGTACCACATCAAAGATTACTGCTTAAACTAAAGGCCCATGGGATAGGAAATGGTATAATAAACTGGATAGAACAATGGCTGATTGACAGAAGACAACGTGTAGTAGTTGATGGGGAGGCTTCAAACTGGAAATCGGTATTGAGTGGGGTACCACAAGGATCAGTATTTGGTCCTATATTATTCTTAATATATATCAACGATTTGGATGATGAAATAACAAGCAAGGTGTTGAAATTTGCGGATGATACAAAAGTGTTTAGAAGGATTAAAAGTGATGGAGATAGACAGCATTTACAAGATGATCTTGACAGGTTGATCAAATGGTCTGAAAAGTGGCAAATGCTGTTCAATTTTGGGAAATGTAAATGCCTCCACACAGGACATGGGAACGAAGAAGTAGAATATACAATGGGGGGGGGGGTACTGTACTAAGTACTACTGTAAAAGAAAAGGACTTAGGGTTAACCATTAGTGCTGATATGAAGGTTTCAGAGCAGTGCGGAATTGCAGCTTCAAAGGGAAATCAAATCCTTGGATTAATTAGGTGAAACATAACATATAAGGAAAATGAGCTAATAATACCGCTGTACAAAACAATAGTTAGGCCTCATTTAGAATATTGTATTCAAGCGTGGAGACCATATCGCAGGAAGGACATAGATATGCTAGAAAGAGTGCAGAGGAGAGCAACTAAAATGATACCAAATCTGAGGGATCTTAGTTACGAAATACGCCTAAAAAAATGCGGTTTAACAACACTAGAGACCAGGAGATTGAGAGGAGATCAGATAGAATTGTTTAAAATATTGAAGGGTTATGAAAATATTGATAGAAATATGGTTTTCTCAGTTAAGAAAGATAGAAGGACTAGAGGACATGATCTTGCATTAGCAAAGGAGCAGAGTAGATTGGATATAAGAAAGTTTTCATTTTCACAAAGGACTGTAAATGAATGGAACAGATTACCTGCTGATTGTGTGGGTGCTAGTAGCGTGAATGTTTAAAAATAAAATCGACACATACCTCAGATGGGCGGGATACACATAGATAAAAGGGTCGGACTCTCGATAAGCCAAAGGGCTTCCTTGTCCACCTGCCACCTAGAGTTAATTCTCTGGGTGGCAATCTTGTTAAATCTTGTTAAAGTGTATCGAGACATGCTTTTAGCAGTATTGTTGGAAATGGATCAAGTGCACAAGATTTATTTGGGGAGGACATAATTATTTTCCTAACTTCATCAACTGTTGCAGGTTCAAATCTATCCACTGGGTCTACTTGCTCACTAAGTACAATTAGACCATCTAAACCTTATTTTGTTACAACAAATATAATGTTCTCTGTGATGCCGCCAGAATCAGCATTACATAACCACCACATTTACCACAAAGACATTGCTACTCACAAGTTGGACACTTCTCTCCTATATAGTGAGGCAGACAGTGACACTTGAAGCCTTTCCAGGTGTCTTCACATGTTCCACCATGCTCACATTTCACTTGAGCACATGTGTAGATGGCTGCAATGCATGGACAATGATATTTTCAACTAATGTTTGTTGAACATTCTTCAGGATAGTTAATTTTGTAATAAATCCTGGTGTTAACATGTCCAAAAATCATTATCTTCATGGAAACAAAACTGATCAGAATGGTAAATTCCATGGAAAAGGAGGCAAAGATCACCTAAGATCCGTCCTGGTACTTGTACGTGAGAACTCACAAAAGTGGGTGAAAAAAACTGAAAGAACAAAGTGATTAGAACTGAAGATAGTCAAGAAAGGTACATTCAGTAGCAAAGTTGTACGCTATATGTTATGTAACTGTCACCAATGCATAAAGAAAACAGCAGCTGAGTTTTCAACTTCTCAATGGAAAAGTAATAAAGCTATGAAATCACAATGATCTTCATTGCATGAAAGTTAAAAGTACACACAGGCATGTACACGCGAGCACGTGCACAAACACACAAATCCACCCACCCACCATACACACACGGACACAAACACCCACCCACTCAATACTGATGCACGCAAGCACACACACACACACACACACACACACACACACACACACACACACACACACACACACACACACACAGATCCACCCACCCACCCCCCACACACGGACACAAACACCCACCCACACAATACTGATGCACACAAGCACACACACACACACACAGATCCACCCACCCACACACACGGACACAAACACCCACCCACACAACACGGACGCATGCACGGACGCATGCACGCACGCACGCACACACCAGAACACATCCACATCATAAGAAACAATACAATCTTTTGTTAATTACATTTTTGATGACAGTCCACATTCCATATGAAATCAGACAGCTGCGTCACAGGGTTGAACTGATTTTGTCCATCTTCGTATTTCCACACATAATCTTCCCGACCATACCGATCATCATCACAGCTGATGAACTTTATGCAGAGGTAAGGGTGTGCAATTAGTTTTTTATCCTGGTTTTTTATCCTGGTTTTGTTGACGCAGACTTTGTTTTTATCTGAAACAAATGAAAACATCACCATTGTGTGTAAGACACAAATACACATTTGCACATGCCTTCAAGCAACTCATATTCAACACACATCCCGTAGTTCAAAACAGAAAAGATGGTGTTATCCAGTAGACAACAAACAACTCGCTAACATACACATAACAAAACTTAAGTTAAGAATTGGAATATATTAAACTATTATATATTTTGCAATGTAAGACTTTTTCGCAGTAAAAATAAACTTTCTGGGTCTTTTAGGACCTGAACAATATACTTGAAAAATAACCAATCAAGTATCAATCACTTGCCATTGAGCAATGCACAACATCAATCAATAACTTACCAATAGCACAGTTATGGTTTGGTTCAGCAGAGGAGCATCCACAATGCACAACATCAGTCAATAACTTACCAATAGCGCAGTTACGGTTTGGTTCATCAGACGAACATCCGCAATTCACAACATCAGTCAATAACTTACCAATAGCGCAGTTACGGTTTGGTTCATCAGAGGAGCATCCACAATTCACAACATCAGTCAATAACTTACCAATAGCGCAGTTACGGTTTGGTTCATCAGAGGAGCATCAACAATTCACAACATCAGTCAATAACTTACCAATAGCGCAGTTACGGTTTGGTTCATCAGAGGAGCATCAACAATTCACAACATCAGTCAATAACTTACCAATAGCGCAGTTACGGTTTGGTTCATCAGAGGAGCTTCAACAATTCACAACATCAGTCAATAACTTACCAATAGTGCAGTTACGGTTTGGTTCATCAGAGGAGCATCCACAATTCGGACACACGCACAGGTAGTCATCTGGTCCCATGCTGATACAAGTTCCATTATATTGGCATGGACTGGTGTGTCGCTCACAGTACAATCGTCCTACCCAATCAGACAACAGCATGTACAGTTTCACTTTGCTTAGTCGCCTTCTCTCATGACCAATGGACAGCATCTTGTTATAAATACATAGCATATGCAAGAAGGATTCTGTAAACTGATGGATCAAATACGTCACTGTTTGCCTACGTCACAGTCATAATTACGTGCGTGACATCCTTCAAAATTTGACAAAGAACAAAGTTTACGTACGTGCACTGCCGAAAGAATAAACGGCAGCTGCATGTTTTTGCCATTCGTTCCTAGGCAATATATCGCGTGTTTAATATGACAATTGCAATAATAATATAAAGAGGAATTACTTGGATGTGATGTAGTTGTTGTTATGGTTGTCGTCGACCACGGTGGTGTTGTTGTCGTTATGGTCCTCGTTGTCCACGGCGGTGTTGCCTTCGTTCTTTTAGTTGTAGTTTTCTTTCCGGTAGCTGGTCTGTTGACATAGCTGGATGTCGTCAAAAGGCTTAAGGACATTATGTTTGTGACCACAGTAGCTCCAACTGATAGGTTATATAGAGGCCTCGCGGTAGATGAGGTCGTGATACTGTTAGATATCGCAACAGTGGATGAGCCCACAGTGTTCGCAGTGGATGACATCGTGGGGAGTTCTGATGCAGACACCAGACTCAGCTTTGCAGCACCTGGATTCTTCAGGTACTGGCGAAACAGGCCTTCCGTTTTTGCTAGTTCCTGCTTTAGCAGTTGCAAGATTAGTTTCACCAGTGGCTGTTCTGGCATCAGTACAACAAGCCGAAAGTGCACCACCAGACTCCCCTTGCTGCGGAAAATAAACACAAACAGTTCATACTTCATATAGTCCTTTTTCTGCACACTAACACGAAAGGGAATCAACAAAATTATTATAATAATTTGTTCATCTTAAAAGTGTTTCCACTTAGTTTTTAATTTCTGCAGTTGCCAATTACAGCAGCTAAATAGTTTCAGGTAAAGTGAACATAAAGCGACAGCCACCGACTCCAAATACTACTTTTGTGCTTCTAGATCCATCGCCAATAAGGCTGTTCGCAATCCTACAAGAGTTACATTAACGACGTCATTGAAGAATGCCTCACCACAAATTCAAAACGATTTGGTCCTTTGTTAAACAAACCAAAACAGCACGTCTTGTCATTCCAACAGAAAAACAACCGATCGTGACAATGCAAATGCACTAAATGACTACTGAGAATAAATACCAACTTTGTTGCAGAACTCCTTCATGTTCTTGTAAAAAGGCCCATATCAAACGTTTACATCCATTTCCACAAAAAGACAATTAATTACCATTCTCGTTATATATTTTAACAATCTTAGTATGTTTATTATAGCTGGCAAAGTAGGATTGGGTCCGAATAGTTGTGCTACCATTCACGGCCTGGGTAATGTTACTTTAACCAGATTGTCCTATGTTACACTCATGAACATGAGACACTTATCGTAAACTGAGACTGTCTCTTCCTCATTTTCTAATGTTCGTAATACATTCAAATAGTAAACTAACGTTATTAGCACTTATTGGCAGGTGTCCGTAATCGCAAATAACTTTGAATTTGATTCCAACACTCCTTACTGATTCCGTACACTTCCTGCTAATAATTATCATCCTTGGCTAATTCTGGATAACAGAACAGACCATCTTGAAATAACAGCAGCTACCCAGGGATTGTATCCAAGGGAGATCAAATTATCACAAATCTGTTCCAATGTAAAAGGAATTGTTGTCTACAAAACAGATTTGCCGTAACAAACATTACCTAAACCCTGTCACGTTGCATTTCTTCACGTATTTTCTGAGTTCATTCATTGATAACGTCTTCACTATCTACAAAAAAAGAATGACTTGATAGTTAATTCCTAAAGAATGAATGTCAATTTCTGAGAGAAAAATAAGAGACGACAAAAACGTAAACTGCCCACATGTGTCTGGGGCTTATGTAACTTGGAACAATCGCTGAAAACAAATGTACTTCGGGAAACGTTAACTGCATATGTTGCACTGTCTGTATGTAGCACTGTCTGTGTGTAGCAGTGTCTGTATGTAGCACTGTCTGTGTGTAGCACTGTCTGTATGTAGCACTGTCTGTGTGTAGCAGTGTCTGTATGTAGCACTGTCTGTATGTAGCACTGTCTGTATGTAGCACTGTCTGTATGTAGCAGTGTCTGTATGTAGCACTGTCTGTGTGTAGCACTGTCTGTATGTAGCACTGTCTGTATGTAGCACTGTCTGCATTTAGCACTGTCTGTATGTAGCAGTGTCTGTGTGTAGCAGTGTCTGTATGTAGCACTGTCTGTGTGTAGCACTGTCTGTATGTAGCACTGTCTGTATGTAGCACTGTCTGGAGGATGCATATTTTGGTAGTACTGAGAATAAACACCAACTTTGTTGCAGAATTCCTTCTTCATGTCTTTGTATTCCGTTGAGTTTGGGTTTCCGTACGTTGCTGGGTTGTAATTCTTTCCATCTAGGACCAGTGTTCCAATGAGCGTCTCTGGAAGTCAACAGAACTAATAAACAAAGGCAACAAATTGAGACGCGTCGTAAGATATTCTGTTTGTTGCCATGTTGGGAATTAACTTTATTTGAGATTCTTTTATCATGCACAGCATTTATTGTCACGACTCAACACGATGTCTCAAAAACACCTACCGGAGCATGATTTTTTTGCGAGCAGAAAGATTACATTAAAAAAATGCTATGGCTTTTAAAATGCAATTTGGCAAGCAGTCAACTTTCAACATACGTATTGTACTACGTACATACGTGAAACACAATATGTAAACAAATGTTAATAATTCAAGGAATATTATGTTATAACCTATGTATGTGACCAGCATTGCCAAGTTTGCTATAACAACTCTCGGTGCAAATATTTCTTGATGTACCGTGAATTCTGTATTTGTAGCCGCATCCCTAATTAAAGCCGCATCCCAACTTTTGACATAAACCCTAACTTTTCCCCGCGCAGTTTGTTACAGGCAAACGCCTTATTTAAAGCCGCACCGGGACTTTGAGCTATGCCCATTTTAGCCCTGCATGTGACATACTTCCGTAGCACACACAATTAGGAAAAAAATAAGTGGGTTTCATAAAGAAAGTCATAACTTTGCTATTAATTATCATGAATGAATAAGGTATAATTTTATTGGTAAAAGACTTGTTGGTAATGCATTGATAATAATTACTTCACATTTTATATTATCGTTGGAATATTACCATATGTGAATGTTGTCAAAATGGAGAAAAGAAAAAAATCACCATGCTACCATAACATAACTGGGTGGCTGAATGTCCATGCATCCAGTGAACGAAATGTAGCCATGCATTTAAGCTATACAGTATAGCTAGAATTATTAAAATACGTTGAGAAGTTTTATTTGTTATAAAATTTTATGTAGAATCATGTATAACGTCGATGTTATAAATGCATTGAAAAGATTAGAACTGGTTCAGTGCAGAGCTGGTTCAGTGCAGTTGTACCGGCTGTTTTGATTTCAAAGGTGTGTGACTGACAGCTTGTCATTACAGTGTAATATTAGTGCTGCAGCCATGAGAAAGCAGCGTGAGAACGGATGTAAGCTTGTCGTTTGACCTATTTCTTCTAGTTCCAGACAGTTGACCAGGCACACTGTATCTTGTACTAGGGAAAGTGCTATTTACTCCAGTGCAATTGCATTACAGAAAGCAACAACAGTGTAACACGTTCATTTAACAATCTTTAGCAAGGCAAGTTTAAACAAAGTTTTATCGAAACAAGCCAAACATGACTGAACTATACATAATTTAACATATAATCTTCCTAAACAAAGATCTAACAATGTTAGCCAGGCGAGATTAAACTAGACAACATTTAACAATGCTCAATTTAACAAACAAACCTTTATCAAGATGTAACAAGACGAGATTAAACAAGCACATATTTACAAGGTTTATTTAAACTACACTGCACAGTCCTACAGTAAGGGAGCATCCATAAAATATGTCACCCTTAAGGAATAGGGGTTTCTCTGTAAGCATTACGTATTTTTACATTGGCTAGTCGAGGTGTAGGTATCAGGCATAAAAAAGTTTATTTGCTATGCCAGTTTTGAGATTAGATTGCAACCGCGTTATTTTAAAAACCCAACAATATATGTATAGTGGCTTTTTTCACCAGTATTACCTTTTCTGAGTTATATTATACACATAAACAATGAATCAATGCTATCACATATGTTTGCATCAACGGTACAAAAAACGAACGTAATATTAAGGTAGGAGTACACTGGAACTTTCGAATACATCAGTCCGACACCTACACCAGCCCCGACTACAATGGACGTAGTGAAAAGCGATTATGACGTCAAGACGGCTTCCACTGTTGCGAAGTCTATGTCGGTCGGTGTAGTTGGCTGACGGAGTCTGGCGTGGTCTGTTCTGGTCTGGCGTAAAGTGCCAGTGTTTCCCGACAATTACGAACCCTGACAATGGGATGGAGGGTCATGTAAATGTCCACAAACAGCATTACGTACTTTACGGATGACCCGTGATAGAGAGTAACAGTCTTACCTGTCAGTTTTGGCTTCTTATCTGAAACGTGAAGACATGTTTTACCAGGATGCATTCTATTAGATCTTGCTCTCGGTAGTACGTCGATAGGTTTGCTTTGTGTAAGTCAAACATTTGACATTATTATTATTAGTAGTATTAAAAGACAAAACAGAAATAAGGGTCTGATAACTCCATTTATGACAACCGGCAATCGATCAGATGTAGTTTTGTCAGGCATTGCTTTTTCCAAGGGAAATTGCTCGAAGTCACTCAGACTCTGCTCATAATTGTTAGTTCACATTTGTGAGTTGAGAGTGTTGTTCTTGTGTTCGATACAGAGCAACCGTCCAAAGCAGTCATATGACAGCTCCGTGCAGCACGGAGCCGATGGTGGCACAATGCAAAGCATGTGTAAGCGAATCTAGACCAAGCTATTAAATCGGCCAGTTTTACACTGGATTTATCGCCTCCTAAAACAGTGGGTCACACAAACTCCTAACAAGGGTTGAATAACGGATATCGAGGGGGAAGATAGGCGTTTTTGACTAACGGAAAAAAGTCAAAACCTGTGCACGATATACATACTGCTGATATTTGATATTCTTACCGTTGAGATAAACACAGACGCCACTGAGGATAGCCATGACCACAACAGTGATCACAATGCCCAGAAGAGCGAGGCATCGATTGGGGTAGGCCTTCGGGTCAGATTGCTGTCTTGGCATGTTTCTGTACACTCCAGGCCTGGGCGGTGGACTCATGGCAAACCTCCCCTTACAGGACTGACTTGGCTAAAATAAAATGTACCCAATAGAAGCATGCATAATGACATGTTTTTTCATAAACATGGAGTTCTTGTAGACCTTACCACAATAACAAGTTCACAAATTGTCATAACTCTCAGGGGGGACGCGAACGCACATATGATGTAAATTTTAGGTATCTTCGTTGCGCCCGCGTTTGTTTTAGTATTGCAAGTTACGTTGACGTTGCTAACAATTGATTTACCCTATAATAGGTGAGAACTCTTGACTTACCGTAACTTTAAAAAAGGCTTTATGTTTCTTTCAAACAGTCATGGAGTAATCCCCGCAAGTTTGGCGTCCATGATGAACGCCACATGCATCAGCCATATCTCGATTACAGTTATTGACCAAACTTAAACCATCCGCAGATCAGTAGGGAATGATAGATGTTTTATCAAAATCGTAATTGTCATTGTTCGGCCGGCCCAAATCAGGTACGGATTTACTGTCATGTCATTACTGCTGAGCATTGTGCATTATCTCCCAGAGATCGCTGATAATCAGGTATGGATTTACTGTCATATCATTACTGCTGAGCATTGTGGTTTATCTCCCAGAGATCGCTGATAATCAGGTACGGATTTACTGTCATATCATTACTGCTGAGCATTGTGGTTTATCTCCCAGAGATCGCTGATAATCAGGTACGGATTTACTGTCATATCATTACTGCTGAGCATTGTGGTTTATCTCCCAGAGATCGCTGATAATCAGTTACGGATTTACTGTCATATAATTACTGCTGAGCATTGTGCATTATCTTGCAGAGATCGCTGATAACCATCCAGAAATAAGGCCTGGTGCATTATCTCATGCTACTGAACCGAGTTTTCTTCTGAGGTCCTATGTTAACATGTACTTTGTTAACGTTCTGAAACATCCTCGCAAACCAGGGGTGGTGTCTACGTATACTACCCCTGGCAGATAGCCTACACATTGTATGTAAGTTAGCTGAATCAAACTAATAACTGATTTCGCCGATAGCGACTGTACCACCCGTGAGAACAGTGTAGACATCCGCCCCATCTGTACCCAAATTATAAGATGAAGCCAGCGACTTCTGGCGAGAAAAGATGTTCTGAACGTCAACTTGATACCGCTGTTTTATAGCTATACATATATAGAACCTGCTGAATCACTCTGCTCAACCCCGGCTAAAACAAGCTAAAACACTTTCTTCCTATCTACATTATGAAAATAATTTACTCCTCACTAATTCAACCACTTTTTGGCAATACAGCGTGTGTACTGTACTCTACAATAAGGACTAAATTCATATAACACAAACATAAGCAAATTAAAAATATTACAAAAGAAAGCTATACGGATAATCACACTATATTGCACCATCAGATCCACTATTCTCTAAGTTAAAGGAAATAAAAACAAGGCATTAGCTAAAATCCGTTTTCCATGTGTACACAAAGATTAACATTTGACAACATTAAAAAAATACAGAAAAATACGTTTGTAGACAAAATTCTATTTTAAACCCGTCTGTGTAGAGATTCCCGCAGAAAGTAGAAATTTAATGAGCTAGGCGATCACGTGGTATCGTGACGTCAATCCTGACTCGCGGCTTTGTTGACATCTATGCATCGCCATTGTTGTTCTCTCCATTCTCTTGTAACATCATGGCTAGTGGGAGTTTCCCATAGTTTCAAGTGAAATCATACGATTTTGAGCCACTAGCGGGAACGGTTACTGCGGATGATTCGTCTAATTCCGCTCTTTCCGAGCGTTTCAGCGACGGTAGCGAAGAAGATGATGCGGAGTCGGACAGTCACAATGTTCACTCAGGCAACACCGACTGGTAAGCTTCAACTTCATTATAATGACACATATGGTGTGAAAACTGTCGACAACAACAATTATATCGTTTTAGTACGACGTTATATTATAAAATGCGGTGTCAAAGCTGTACAGAGAGTTAGCTAGAGGTTGTAGCTAAGTAGGTCATCGGACGAAGTAATTGTAAACAGACTTGTTAAAGACAAACTTCACAAAGTTACGAACCGTCGAACGTCGTAAGCATGGTTGTCTGGTTTATGCGGATCGAGTTTAGGACGTTATAGCTACTTACGATATCACCCCTCTGGACAAAACCCACACTTTTTTAGTTGGACAGTTGTTCGCGAGATGACCATAATATCATGACATATAATGACAGCTCTAGATTATGTCATTTATGTGGAACAATGATTTGTATTACTCTGAGTCTGACACATAACAATATAGCTACTATATAATCAAAATAAACTAAAATAAACATTAAAACAACATGCAGAACAATTGAATAATTATGGTAATGGGTTGAAGGGTTATGTCCTAGACCTAGGGGTTTAGTGTAACCTTAGGGGTCTTACATGTGAGATGCTACCAGTGGGTATATATGTGCCCTACGACTATGTCCATAAAAATCATAAGGACATAGCATTTTTAATCACATTTTGTGTGTGACATATTTATTACAAATCCATCAAGCAAGTTTCAGAACAGAGTTTTACTGGGTTGAATCATTACAAATTCATCAAGCAAGTTTCATAACACAGTGTTACTGGGATGAATCATTCCAAATGTTGGTAACTGTGTAGACCTGGTAACACAATGTGAATCACCACACGGTGCACAGACAGTGGTTATAAGCCAAACAACACCCATGGGAATACTTCCCCTGCAGGCAGATGAGAATATGGCTTCAGCAAATACCCATTGATAAACAAGTTATCTAGTCCATTTTGTTGATCACTACCTATGACATGCTAATAAATAGCATAGCTTCACATCTACAGACCAATTATTATCTTTACAGGGCAACTTCCCATTGAGCCGAGAAACTGCTGCACTACGACATTGGCTTGGCCAGTGCAGTTTCGGCAACGTGCGAAAAGATGACGAAGTGAAGACTCTGCCACCAAGAAGTACCTCTCCTTGGAAGGGCAGCAATCTTTCCTCAAGGGAGTCTTGTTTGTAACACCCTCCTCTGTGTCAGTGTACTGGTCGACGTGGTCATCGCTGTCACTGTTGCTGCTGTCACGACTAGTCGACTCATTGTCAGAGCAAACATACTCTGGATCTGCAGCAGATGTCACTTCCTCCCCGTTTGAGTCACTCGAGTCACTAATCGGACCAGTCAACAAACTGCACTGCACACTCGTTGACCTCACTGCTGATGTCACCTGCACAGCAACCTGCTCTGATGCACATACTGCTTGCACTCTTCTCGTGCGAGTTGATGGCCTGATGTCAACCTGAAAGCATTTGCTGCTCCTTTTTGGAGTGGAAGCTGTGACTGACTCAGGTGTGGAATCCTCTGTATCACAGGAATCCGTACGAGAGCTGTCATATTCAGTTGCTGTATCTTCAGATGACCCATTCTTGGTCGACGGTGGACTATCTCGAGCTGCTGCCAGAATGTCAGCAAATAACTTAAATAACAAATTACCCTTATAGAATTTGCAAAAAAATAAATTTTTGTAGGTTTCTGACAAAAGCAAACAAAATCCTGTCTTTTACCATCTTGTCAGAAAGGAGTACATCCATTTGTCTAGTCATTTGCCCAGCTTCCAAGTGTGAACAGACTGCCTAGCTGTGAAAAATACAAATTAATTTCAAGTTACAAGGTATGTATTGTTTATTCTATGATAAAAACATCATAAATAATTGATATCACGCTTACAGAATCTACACCGAGACATAGTTACTTTTGTTATGTTACACTTTTATGCAAACAATTACCTGGAAAATGTGACAATATATTACTTGTGAACATTTGATTTTTGGTTATAACTAATCATCTACTAAATATACAATAGATAGGTTTGCAACTTGCATTGCATTTATTGTTATTGTTTCACAACTTGGGAAATTACCATTTTCACACTTGGTAGCTGGGCAACGACCCACACCTGAATGTGAACATATTTAAGTATTGCTTCTTACTGTTTAAAAAACTTATGATAACAGACTAACCTGACTCGGCAATGAGTATAATTAAAATAATTATTTCTTATTTGCATGTAAAAGTACATAGATTAATTAAATGCATAACTAACAAACAAGCATCAATTAATTTGTTGACGTTTTTGTTTTATTGCCTTACATTCCTGTAACCATGATAATGATAAAAACAGTCACCTGAATCGATTTGATTACACTATCAAATTTTCCACAAAACTTAGTATATGTAGATTTATTATAGTAGTATCGTGCATAACTACAACATTTAGAATATAAGATACTTAGGAAGAGTTCCGTGATATGATTGGAACCAATGGGGTACAATGACAATACGTTGAATAACTTATTTTGAAACGCGCGAGACCGTCCAGTCCAGGCATTATACTAGACCTACAGAATAATAATAATAGCAGAAATCACATATAAGAATTACCTTGATTCGTTGCCGCATTCGGTAAGCAGACCTCGTAAATTCATCACTCGTAGAAGGAACCTGGTACCCCGAAGAAGCCATGGGTGTAGTTGCGGAGCCGGCTGTAGTGGCAGCGGAGCCTGCAGCGGCGACTGCGGCACTGGAACTACGCTTGCGAGACCCGCTTGCCTTCGACTCGGGCAAAGCGGCAGTCGATCCTGCCCGTGCCGACGCCTGTCTTCGGCGGATTGACGGCTTCTACTGCCGGGAATATTGTTGGGACTGCATCGCTTTTCAACGATATTCGAGCACCAGGATATCCAAGGGTTGCCAACATCTCCGGATCGCGATCAAAACAGTTTTTCTCAAAATGACCGGAGCAAAGCCGGCTGTGTTTCGTCGGCTTGACTTTTGCGATCCATTTCTTAAATAAAACTGGATCCGTAGGGAACTGAAAAAAAATGGTGTGTTGCTCTATGTTTAGAAGAGTTTGCATTACAACAGAATGCCGCACAATGAATCATGATGATATTCGCATTACACAGCCACCTCTGCCGTCATATTGCTGAGAATGAATGTAAACAAGCGGTCGCTGTACCGGCAGAGTCATGTCTGACGTCACATCTCAGCATCCCAAAAAGCGCGCCAAAAATATGCATATTCGAAAATGTCCGGATGTACAACATAAAATGTGGAATTTCTAATTCTTTGATTTTTGGGGATTTGTTTTGGTTGGTGGACATGGAAATATATAGCAGGATCTAATTTAACATGTATTCAAGCAATACATGTTTTTATTCCCTTTAAAACTATTAAAATTGGATGATCTGTACAAACATCAGTTAGGTATCTCTATGCATAAAGCAACAAATAAACAACTCCCATATAGCATGTCATCAATGTTTTTATGAACTGATAACATTCATGACCATAACCTGAGAAACCAAAATGCATATTACATCCAACAATTAAGAACAAACACCAGGAAATTTACGTTAAATTATTCAGGACCAATTTTATGGAATGCCCTACCATAAATCAGTTTTAAAAGAACTGTCAACTCTTTAAATGTCTTATCTTATTAATTACTCATAACCTACCATAAGTTTTCATGGTATTATAAGTGATTAAACCTTTCAATTTTATTTCATTAACATTAATTCTAAAGCCTTACTCTATATGGGTGTGTTTACACAAATATGTACACACGTGTACATGTGTATGTCCACAGTTGATACACATGTATATGTGTGTGTTCACAGTTGATACACATGTCATTGTATGACACGTGTAATTTAATTTACCTTGATATTTATTATAAGTATTGTTATTAACACTTGTTTAATGTTTTAACCATTTCAGTGCTGAGTTTCTGGACAGCCAGTTAACACTGAATACTGAGTTTCTTCTGAGGATTCTGTGAAATTGAATGAAACACTTCATCTTCATTTTTAGTGTACAAAGATGCATTTTTAAATAGGAACACCCGATATATTATGAAACTTGACCCATCGAGGAATATTGCGAGAATGAAATCTATGAGATTGGTTGCCATGGGAACGAGTAAATCCAAGATGGCCGACCATGCTTAGTTTTTTTGTTATTTTTACCTACAAAGATGCATTTTTAATAGGAATACCTGACACATTATGAAACTTGAGCCTTCAAGGAATACTTTGACTATTGAATTTCTTATATTGGTTGCCATGGGAACCACGAAAGTCCAAGATGGCCACCAAAATAGAAATGTCTTCAACTTCAGATGAGTTTTCTTCAGATGATTCCAGTAAACTTTCAAATAACTGATTGAGAACATAATCTTGAATATTGTTACTTGCTTCCGCTATACTTGGTTTTTACAACAATGCTAAATCATATTGAAGAATTTGTTAAAATACAGACAAATATTCGCATCAATGGACTGCCTGAGACGGAAACAATGAAGATACAGCTGATGAAGTGGTGAAGCTCGCACACAAGGCGGGCGTGGCAATCACCAAGAATGACATCAGTGTAGCCCATCGGCTACCTGGAAACCGATCCAGTGGCAAGCCTCGTACCATCATTACGAAATTTGTGAGGAGAGTTGTTAAAACAGACTTCATGCGCAAGAAAAAAAACCTCCGAAGTGACACCGGACCTAGAGTGTACGTTACCAATGATCTCACCAAAATGAGAGCAACATTGCTATACAACCTCAAACATGACGATGAGATTGACCGGGCTTACACACTCGGCTGCAAGTTCTTCTGTGTCAAGAAAATGCCAAACGCTTCAAGATCGACTCGCCAGATGACCTATTCTCCTTAGGATGGACCGAGGAAAAAGTGGAGGGACTAGGTGTCTACTTATAGTGAATTCTCTTGTGAACACTCGTCCTTGAAATGGTGAACACTTGACTTTTCATCATGGCTTCGAAAAACCCTTGTAGCATTTGCTTTAAAAATGTAAATTTAAATGTTATATTTTGTGACCAATGTAAACTTTGGGTACATCGTAAGTGTGCAAACCTGACAAATGAACAGCTTACTACTTTATCTAGTGCTAGTGAAGGCTGATTCTGCAATAATTGTGTTAATGAAATATTTCCTTTCAGTGATGTAACTGATCAAGACCTAATCTTTAATTTATCAGGTTTCAATGATAACATAATTGACTTGTATGAACAATGTACACACCTTAACTATGCACCTTTTACTTAATCACAGAAAAATGGACATTTTATAAATGATGATATAGACTCTGACAACAATTTCCATAATAGAGTTGAGTGTGATAGTGTATACTACACACAGGATGAATTTAATACCAAAAAATCTAAGATTATTCAATTTCTCAATAATACACTTTAATGTCAGAAGAATGTCTGCAAACTTTAACAAATTAAAAGCATGTATTTCACTGTTAGACTGCAAATTTGATGTCATTGTAATTTCTGAAACTTGGATGAATGAAAATGATGAATATCAGCTAGAAAATTATAATTGCTTTAACACTAATAGAAACCAACGGGTAGGAGGTGGAGTTGCACTGTATATAAATAAGTCCTTAAAGCATAAACCCCTACCTACTATATCAAAGTGTATAGATAATTGTGCAGAAGTTATTTGTACAGAAATTACTACTAGTATTGGTAAAAACATAATAGTTGCATCTATTTATCGTGCACCAACTACTGATCTCGTGTTATTGCATGAACATATCGATCACATATTTAATAACTGCAATGACAAAATAGTATACTTGTGTGGAGATTTTAATGTAGACCTCTTGCAATATGAAAATCATGCTGCTACTAACAATTTTATTGATCATTTGTATAGTTATGGTTTACATCCATTAATAACAAGGCCTACAAGGATAACTACGCATAGTGCAACACTTATTGACAACATATTTACAACTGAGCTACACAGGTCCACAATTAGTGGCTTACTTATAAATGATCTAAGTGACCACTTACCTGTTTTCAAAATTTGTGATTATACGACTAACTTTCACCAAACTGTAAACCAGTCTTTTCAAACAAGATCATTTGACAGAGAACAATTACAGACATTTATCAATACCTTAGAAATTATGAAATGGGATGAAGTTTTGAACAATGATGATGTTAATTCAAGCTATAATACATTTATTGAATTGTTCAAAAATACTTACGATGTTTGTTTCCCTGCTAAAACTATTTCTCGAAAGAATATAAGGTGGCACAAACCATGGATGACTTCAGGACTAAAAAATGCATGTAAAAAAAGAACATACTATATAAACGTTTCCTCAAAACAAGAAGTGATAATGCTGAAGTTAGATATAAAACATATAAAAATAAACTCACATCTATCATGAGACAGTGTGAGAAGGAGTATTACTCTAACCTACTAGAAGAAAATAAGCAAAATATGAAAGAAACATGGAAAATAATTAATACATTGTTGAATAAACAATCTTCAAAAAAATCATCATATCCATCTGGATTTAAGAACAATGGATCAACTATTTCAGGGAATATGAATATTGCAGAACATTTCAACAAATTTTTTATTAATATCAGGCCAACTTTAGCTAAAAATATACCCAAATGTAATGCAAATGTTGTGTCCTTCCTGGGTGACAGGGTAGAAGAAACATTATTTTTGAAACCAGTCACTGATGAAGAATTATTAAATACTGTGTATAATTGTAAAAGTAAAATGTCTAAAGATTATGATGGCATTAATGTGTTTAGTAAAAAATATAATTCCTCATATTCTAGCTCCATTAAAGCATATATATAACTCTTCACTAGAACAAGGTGTGTTTCCTGATGATATGAAAATTGCCCGAGTGATTCCCTTATTCAAAGCGGGGGATGACCAAATTGTGTCCAACTATAGGCCTATATCTTTACTACCTCAGTTTTCAAAAATTCTGGAAAATATATTCAACAAGAGGATAATGAATTTTCTAAATGCAAAACAAGTTTTGTATTTCCGCCAGTATGGATTTAGAAAAAATATGTCCACTTCCATGGCAGTAATGGAATTAGTGGAGGAAATTACAAATGCAATGGATAAGGGAAAGCTTACTATTGGTGTTTTTATTGATTTAAAGAAAGCTTTCGACATAGTGGATCGCAAAATTCTTATCGATAAACTAGAATTTTATGGTGTTAGGGGTGTTGCCAAACAATGGGTCGGTAGTTATTTAGAAAACAGGAAACAGTATGTGTGCTTCAACGGTGTGAATTCAAGTTGTGCTACTGTTACTTGTGGTGTGTGGTCAATTTTAGGGCCAACTCTTTTTATTATGTATGTTAATGACTTATGTAATGTGTCGTCACACTTAAAGTCATAAAATTGCAAAGAATCTGTCAGTAATACGTTGTGTTAAATGGTTGCTGAATGAGACTGTATTGTACACTTTGTATTGTTCATTTGTACTACCTTATAGTGACTATTGTTGTGAGATATGGGGAAACACTTATAAAAATAGAATCCAGCCATTGTATATTCTACAGAAATGTGCAATCAGAATATGCTGTCAGTTGGAGTATAGGGCTCACTCAAAGCCAGCTTTCTTTAAATGTAATGCACTGACTATTTTTGACCTGATTGATTTAAAATCCATGGTCATAATGTATAAAATATATAACAGATTAATGCCAAATAATTTTCTTTCTCGTTTTAAAGTGGTAAACACCACTCATGCCCACAATACTCGTCAAGAAAATAACTTTGAATCAAAGTATTGCAGAACAACTCTGAAAGCGATGTGTATCAGTATAAAAGGTGTAAATTTGTGGAATTGTTTAAATACGAATATCAAAAATTGCACTAATGTAATTGCTTTAAGAAAAGGTATAGATCACTACTGGTCAGTAAATACAATATATAGTACATTTTATTTTATCGCTATAATCGTATTCAAATCTTAATTTTGTATCAAGTATTCTTACATCAAAGATACTTATTCCTATTGGTCAATAAATACATTATGTACTCTTCGAATTCTTTAAAAAAAAAAAAAAAAATTGTACTCTTGTTATACATCATGTTCAAATACTTTTCATGTGTCAAATTTATCTACATCAAAGATACTTGTTCCTGTCTGATGACTGATGTCATCAAGTCTGCATTGTCTATAATTGGTAAAACATGCTTATTAGCATGTATAAGTCCTATGTTAAAATAAGGATTATTAAATTATACTTCATGTATCTCATTCGTCAAATTATCTTTTAAGTACATGTATTATGTAAAGGGAAATGCTAACTATAAGTATTGCACTTCTTGCATTTTCCTTTCAACATTTCAATATATTATATACTATATTATTTATTATTTAGTATGTATTATAGGAATTATGCTGCATGTATGTACGTTATGTTGAATAAAAATTCAATTCAATTCAACAGTGCCAACAAAACAGTAATAATGATGCCACTGTGACTGTGTGAGTGCACCGTCATAATTAGTGCCTCACAAACTTGCTACATACTCACCACGTAAACGTAATAAACCAAAATTTGAATGATATTTGTAATATTATCTCATTGAAATCATGTATTTACCCCTATCATCGTCCACCTTGATTCGACCTCGTTGTTTATGAAGACAACTAATTCCAATGCGCAATAAAACAATTACACGCAAAACAGCCATCAAGCGCATCACTGGCCCGTGCTGGCGTGTTCATCCATGAAGTCAAAAATCCGAAATATTTTTATTTTTTTGCATAGAAACATCCTACGATATTAATGTCAACGGAAAGCTCAAGATTTTGCGGTTCCAGTGATAGTCGTTTGGTGACACTACTGTTAACGTTAATTTGAACTAGTGAGGGTATAAGCCTCTGCGGCGCTAAATAAAAATCCCGCTGCAGAGGGCTATCGCATTCAAGCGTCATAAATCGGTAGCCTGCTATAGCGGGATCTCGCACTGAAATGGATAATGTAAAAAATATGAAAAGAAAAAAATATATATATCTACTTTATACCTGGCACTAAGCCACTTTTACGATTTGCATGACACTGCGTCTATGCGGTATACCTTACCGGCTTAGGATACCTTAGGACTTCTGTTCGCAGGATCCTCTTGGTTCCTCAGTGATCAGATCTTCTTCTTCGGCGTCTAGTATTAAGAATTTGTGTTTTCCGGTTCCAGTGTTTAATGTTAGTGGGGCTTCATAGTCGTATAACATCTCCTGGGTTGACCAGAATGTATCAAGGCGGTTTTTAAATGAGTTTATTGATTTTGCTTGTATTACTGAATCAGGTAAGCTGTTCCATGGTTCAACCACTCTAAGCGGGAATGCAATTTTTTCTTATGTTTAGTTTTGCTCTTTGATTGAACAGTTTAAGGAAGTGTCCTCTGTTACTGGATCGTGATGCCACATCCTCCCATTTAGGAAGGTTTGGTGCAGATTTTGTTGTCATATATGTTATGCATTATTTTATACACTTCAATCATATCTCCTCTTAATCTGAAGTAACTGAAGTAATATTAGTCTTTCAATATATGATAAGTCCCTCATACCAGGTAGTTCTTTTGTGGCTCTTCTCTGGACATTTTCTATGGCTATTTTATGTTTCGTCTTAAATGGATACCATACTGCTATTGCATAATCTAGGTGGGATCTAACCATAGTCTTGTATAGTGGCAAGAAAGTGTATGTATCTAATAATTGAAAAGTTCTTCTGATTACTTTTATCATTCTGGTTGCTTTATTAACCACTTGGTTGATGTGATCATCAAATGAAAGTTTTAAATCAATAATTACTCCTAAATCTTTTTGTTTGTCTGTGGTGACAAGAGCGTGTTTGACATTGTTTGTTGCCATAAAATATTTACTTTCACCGATATTCTTTTCCCCAATTTCCATGTGTACACATTTATCGGGATGGAATTTTAACAACCACTTGTCGCTCCATTGTTCTAGTATGCTTAAATCATGTTGAAGTACATCCTGATCATCTATATGTGTTATTGTTCTAAATATCTCTATGTCATCAGCAAAAAGAAATGTATTTGAATGTGTTAGATCTGGGAGGTCATTAATATATAGAACAAAAAGTAAGGGTCCTAGAATGGAACCCTGGGGTATCCCTGATATTACCTCTTTCCAGCTAGACTCATCTCCATTTACTGAAACTTTTTGTTTTCTGTCTGTGATGAATGATTCTATCCAGTTAATCAGTTCTTCCGAAATGTTGAAGGTTTTTTAATTTGCTAATTAATCTTTTGTGTGGCACGGTGTCGAAGGCTTTTTGGAAATCCATATATATAACATCAGTGTGGTTGCCCTTATCCATATCTTTAGTCCAGTCATCTATTATTTTGATTAGTTGAAGAACTGTTGATCGGCCAGATATAAATACATATTGTTTTTTACTAAATAGATTATTTACTTTCATGTAGTATGTAATGTGATTTCTAATAATTTTGTCCATACATTTACAAACTATGCTTGTTAAACTTATTGGGCAGTAGTTACTAGCTAGTTTCTTGTTTCCTTTTTTTAATAAATTGCTGATATTTTAGCCTCTTTCCCGTCAATGGGAATGCAGGAAGTTTTAATCGACGTTTCAAAAATTTGTTTTAAGGGTTGACAAATACTTGCAGACAACTCATTTAGTAGCCAGGCGCCTATTCCATCTGGGCCAGGCGATTTGCTTATATTAAGTTGTTTTAATGTCAGTAGTATTATATTTTCAGTTAATTTTAATTTGTCCATCGCATGTTTATTGTTTACTTTAGGTATGGTTGGTATAGGCCCTGACTGTTCTTTGGTGAATACACTGGAGAAATAGTCAGCAAGTATATTTGCTTTTTTTGGTCTTCATTTGTTGTTTGAGATTTTATGTTGGTGGGGTCTATGTTCAGTTCCCCAATTCCTTGTTTGATTGTAGTTTTTGATTTATAATATTTCCAAAAGACTTTGGGGTTTTTCTTGGTCTGGGATGCTAAATTTCGTTCAAATTCCTTTCGGAGCGATCTGGTTAGAGCTCGGATTTTATTTCTGCTATTACAATACTCTAGATATTTTGTTCCATCCCTTGTTTCCATGTATCTTGTCCATAATCTATTTTTACGTCTAATTAGTTTTCTTGTATTAGCATCCAGGGGGAAGTTTCCCTTTCTATTATTTGGAACTATTTTTTAGGTACATATTTATCTTCTAATGAGATTAGTACTGTTTTGAAGATTTCCCATTAATCGTTAACATTATCCTGACAGTCTTTACATTTTTCTTCCCAGTTAATATTTGAACATTCTATCCTCATTGCATCATAGTTTGCCACATTATATAGCTTCCTTTTTTTAGTATAATTATTTGTTATAAAGTTGCACACTATACTGAATTTGAGTACACAATGGTCACTTTTGCCCAGAGGGCTAAGGTACTCTAATTCTCCTACATTATCTTCGTCATTAGATAGAATCAGATCTAACAGGTTTGTGTTAGTTGTGCATCATCCTCTGGTGGGGTTTGACACATGTTGAACCATGAAGGTGTCTCTAAAGCATTCCACAAATTTAAAGTTTAAATTGTTGGAGTTATTTGATTTGGTCGTCCAATGATTCCAATTTATCTCTGGGAGGTTGAAATCTCCAGTAATTATGATGTGAGAGTATTTATGTTGTGATATTGATCTGATCATATTTAGAAGTTCTACATTATTTTCTTCAGATCCCCCATTGCTTCTGTATATGAATCCGAAAAGAAGTTTGTTTTTATTCTTTAATTTGATTTCTATAAATAAGCATTCTTTGAAAGTTGTGACTAGATTTATATACTCTGCATGCAGGGAATTTAGCACATATATTATAATACCTCTTCCTTCAGTATTTTCTAAATTTATTGAGAATAACATGTAACCTTCTAAAGAAAATTCTGGTGTTTTTACAGAACATTTAGGGTTTTTGGGTTTTACTTCATTAATTGCTATTATGTGGGGTTTTAGTCCTGATTCTTTGTTCAAATTCATTTTGTTTGTTCCTTAATTGGTCAGCATTGGTATAAAAACACTGAATGCTGCCTGTCTCATTAAGATTATATTTGCTTTAGGTGGACGTGTACTCTTTATTGGCTTTTCCTTATCTTTTTTATTCTTCTTTCCCATGGTGGACCCCTCACTCTGTACAGGTATTCCCCCGACTCATCTGCTGCTTCCTGTCTCTCTGCTTCTTCATAGAGCTTTTTAGATTCTTCCCTTTCTTGTTTGGTTTTGTCGTGGTCAATTGTTATATTTTTGAACTTATCATTGTCCTTGATGTGATGGAACTTTCGAAGAAGGGTGCGTTTTTTGTCAATGTGCGTTACTGTAATCAGTACTGGTCTGGGACTGTTAGCATTTTCTTTGGCTTCCCCGAGCCGCCGGATTTCTGTGATGTCAGTGTCTGTAAAGTTATTGTCTATTTCTGTGCAGACTTCTATGATTTGTTCTTTGTCATGTTGTTGTCTTGTGGTTTTTAGTTGTGATGTTGTTGTCCTGTGGTTTTTAGTTGTGATGTTGTTGTCTTGTGGTTTTTAGTTGTGATGTTGTTGTCTTGTGGTTTTTAGTTGTGATGTTGTTGTCTTGTGGTTTTTAGTTGTGATGTTGTTTCTGGCAGGTTGAAGATGATTACATTGTTTAGTCTTTTTTATCTTTCTTTTGTTTCAATGTTTTGCTCCTTTACTTGTAGTTGTACCACTTTTTTCACTTCATTTGGGTTAATGGTTAACTTTGTTTGGGCTGGTGTTGGGTTCTTTTCTTCTACCTTGGATTCAGATATAATTTCTCTCACTCTTTTCTCGTCGACTTTGGATCCAAGTTCTTTTTCTATTTCATTTATTCTTTCTTCCACTTTCTTTAGGAATTTCTCACAGCTCTTTTCATTTTTGAGATTTTTCATTACTTTTAAGTCACAGGGTGGACAAAACCAATGTATTTGCTGTTTGTCTGTCATTAGTTTATATTCTTTATCGTTTATGTCCACACATTCAATACAGAAATGTTTCTCGCAGAATTCGCACTCTAGCAGTTTATGGTTTGGTCCTTTGAAGTTCTGTTTACACCCTGTGCATGTCCAAACTTCATCATCAACAGTTGTCCCACTGAAAATCAGTTTTACTTTTTGTCCTTGGTTGTTTTGCAGGTTGCCATGACCTACTTTAGTTTTATATCCCTTATTATATTATTTATTTAGTATTTTATAGTTGTGCAAGGGATCAAGGCAGTGCTGGGAGAAGATGTTGAGTAGTTATAGAATGATGCCCAGGGCGACTCTGGGTTTAATGAGTTGCCTTGTGAACGAGCCAGATTAGTATAAAGTGAAGATTTATGCAGGATGGTTGAAGAAATGTGTTTATGTCTAACTAATTAATAATGTTTATGCCTACATAATTTATAATGTTTGTCTACACAATTGTAGTGGCTTTAACTAAGTTTGTATGTTAAGCGTTGCTTAGGATGCTTTCTTATTGTTTACTTTGAATTGTGGCGGGAAAATTTGGAATATGAGTTGCGTTATAGTTACGATTTTCTGGTATTAATAACAGTATGAGGTTTGAATTGTGTTGTGGGTTTAAGTGTTTACTAAAGAGCTTTGAATTTGTTAGTTTATGATGAGATTTAGTGCCGCTAGCGTGGCTACGTATGCGCCTTGTACCGAACCGGAAGTCCTTGTTGTGGTATCAGTTCGGTTACAAGTATTGTCGTTATCGTGCTGATGATGTGAACGGAACTGTTTTATTGTGTTCATCCGCGTCAGCCCGTAGGGCATATCACAACACCTCCCTTCTAAGAATGCAATAATAATTATTATTTACGAATAAAACTTGCATTACAACTGAACGATGCATGAGTTGTCGTAAGTTGTTGTATGTCAATTAATACAATAGTAATAACTAAATTGTAACATGCATACAATCATAAGTGTGTGTATCCTGAAACATGCTTGTTTAAGTAGGCTACACACAACATTAATTGGGCTGACAGTTGATGTACACATTAACTAACTGGTAGATATAAACGTTAGCTGAACTAGCTATAAACATTAGCTAAACACAATTACTACAGATCAAGCATCTGAACTGGCTTGATATGTCGACCGTAACGCGACACTTTTACGTTAGTGAGCTCCTCAGATTGCACGACCGGAGGATCGATTGATGGCTGACTGAGTTCTCCCAGAGTCCTGCGATTGCGACGGACACTGCTGCCGTCACTATCGACAACATAGGAACGAGGGGTACCGGGGTTAGACGTTCAGACTGCGGGATCACGATCCTGTTCTCATACACAAGAACGTCATCTACGATCGTGAGTTGCCCTCTGCTTTCCCAGAACGGTCTGAGAAGAGAATCAGCAGACGATATGTACGGAGACCAACTAGTTCGCACATACTTTAGCACTTGTGCTAGTACTTCGTCATGAGCCTGAAGTCGACGCATTTCGACTAACCGTTTAGGAGACGCACAGAAGTTTATCGACTGTTCTGCATAGGACTCTACCTCCTCTACAAAAAGTTCATCTACCTTCGTAGGACTGGCGGTAGACCGCGACAACGCATCAGCAACAACATTGTCTTTCCCTGTGATATACTCGACTGTGTAACAGTATCTCATCATGCGAAGTTGAAATCTCTGAATTCGCACTGGTAGCTTATCTAAGCTAATGTCATTGAACAGTGGGACCAATGGCTTATGATCCGTTTGGATTCGGACATGTAGACCAACGATGTAGTTGCGAAACTTTTCGCATGCCCAAACAATCGCCAAAGCCTCTTGTTCCATTGTGGCATATCGTTGTTCTGTCTCCGTCAACGATCGTGATGCTGCGCACACCATTCGGAGAGTACCGTCTATCTGAATTTGAGATAACGTGGCTCCGATACCGTGTCGACTAGCATCTGACTGAATAACAGTCTCCTTCTCGGGATCATACACGGCAAGTTCAACGGACTTTGAAAGTTCGTTTTTTACGTCACGGAAAGCTCTCTCCTGTGCATCTCCCCAATACCACTCGGTATTGCTGCACAATAAGTCGTGCATCGTCTGACTGAGTTCACTGAGCTTTTGTGAGAACTTGCCTAACTGATTAGCCATTCCCAGAAAGCTACGCACGTCACTCACAGACGTTGGAGTTTTGAAGTCAATCAGACCCTGTACAGCCTCTGGATTCGCGCGCACACCTGTGCTCGTTATCACGTGACCGAGGAATCTGATCTGACTCGCACCAAACTCACACTTTGACGCATTCAGCGTCATGCCTGCGTTCCTTAGACGGGTCAAGACACGGCGAACGCGATCGTCATGTTCCTGGAGAGATGCTCCCCAGATGCAAATTACACCCTCGACCCCGTCTAGGATTTTAGACACGATCTTCGAAAAGATCTCGGGACTCGACGAGAGCCCAAACGGCAGACGATTGAACGCGTACCGTCCGTGCGGCGTTAGGAATGTTGTAAGCAGTTTGGACTGTTCGGAGAGAGGGATCTGCCAGAACCCGGAATTAGCGTCAAGTTTCGTGAAAACTTTGCCTGCGCCTAGCTTAGCCAGACTGCCTTCCACATCGGCCATAGGATATACATTCCTACGAACTGACTTGTTCAATTCCGTGAAAGCTCAACCTTGACCTTGTCTACCAGTGGGTATGGGACGTTACGAGAAGTGTATATTGCGAATGGACGTGCGTCCGCTTGCAACTGGACATCGTACTCCTCGCTAATCTGACCTAACACCTGAAACATCTGTTTAAACTCACTGTTAAACTTGCTCGAGCTAACATCGCTGACGTGACACGTAATCAACCCAAGTTTTACACGCGCATCTCTACTCAGTAGTGCATTCGATTGGTCGACGACATACAATCGTTCACAGCATTCATGTGAATCTACTCTGAGTACACTGTCAAACTCGCCTAACACGGGTATACGCAAGTTACCAGGTCCTAGCAATCGCTTTACGGTAGGACGCCACTTCACGTGTTTACATAGTCTACTCGGCACAACTGACACATCTGCACCAGTATCTAACTTGAACTGCATTGGTAAATGTAACCCATCGACATAGACTTGTTGAGACCAATTACTAGACTTGCTATCGATCTCGCCCAGGAACGACACGTCGACTAGTTGATTAACCCTTGCCCTTCTCGGCACGCTCGTTTTAGACTTGCAGCAGCTTGCAGAATGGCCTATTGTGAAACACAAATTACATTTGCGATCTATGGCAGCACATTTACCATCTCTATGCGACAATCTACCACAGCCAGTACACGGAACACTGCGCTTATCTGAAGCGTCACTTATAAACTTAGTATTCGAATGTCCGCTGGATGGCGTCACTCTAGGCTTGCGTCGACGGCTCGACTTCACTTCATCCACGGACTTTGGTAGATTCAGGTCGCGCATCTGCTTCTCAACTTCTTCGGCTTGACGAGCCATGGACACCGCTTTCGACTCCGTCAGTAGGGATAAGTCCATTCTCTGCATCTCCCCGGGATACCGTCTGATCCAGGATGCCGACGACTATGCGATCGCGAATTTGAGTAGAGCGATCTGGGAATTCGATTCGTTCAACGCACGTATAAACTGCTCGACTGTTTCCCCCTCAGCTTAAAAGCGCCGAAAGAATTTCGCCCTCTCGTAGATGACATACCGCCTGGGGCTGAAGTATTCATCAAAGGCTCGCTTCACCGCGTCGTAGCTACGCAGCTGTTCCTCGCTCAGGCCCAGACTAGAGAAAATCGATTCTGCCCTCGTGCCCATACTGTATATCAAGCTGTCTATCTGCAAGCTGTCGTCTTCGTTGTCCAGTATTGATACTGTACGAAACCTCGACCAGCGACTGATTCATTCAGACCAGTTTTCCGGCAGAAAATCGAATTCCTTTGGAGGATTGAACTTGGCGGCCATCTCGTCGTTTTAACTAGACCGTTATATGGCGCGCTCCTCGTTCAGTTCAGCCTTCTACGCTAGGTGTCGCCTCCGCATAGCGTTAAACACCATCCCGGCTAGCCACATACAATGCCCGGCAGCCATTTTTCTCAAAGTTCCGCACGCAGCCACGTACAACTTCCATCTCTAACATGACATCGTAGCGTTATTGCTTTCCCCAACACTCAAACTCAATTCTTTACCCGTCGTCGATTCTGATCCGCATATCGGCCACCATGTTGTGGTATCAGTTCGGTTACAAGTATTGTCGTTATCGTGCTGATGATGTGAACAGCATGTTAGATGTGAACGGAACTGTTTTATTGTGTTCATCCGCGTCGGCCCGTAGGGCATATCACAACAGTCCTCTCTATGTTTATACTATATAATGGCATACGTATTATATGTCTCCATATTTCCATTTTATCTATGATACTCAGTTAACAAGTATTTTCCAATGCACACTATAGCATCCAATTATCACTTTGTCTTATGGTGTTAGATTGTCTTACTTTATATTGGATTGCGACGCCTTGGTGTCATTGTTTTATTTGCATCAAATCGAGAAAAAATGTATAATTATTATATTACCTAATTATAGGTAGTTCTCGAAATAAGCTCCAAGGGGTTTCTAGAGAATCTCCCGAGTTACTTGTAATATCACTGTAACCGAGTAACCAAATAAACTTTCATTCTTTCATTCATTCATTCATTCATTCATTCATTCAAATTGTCACATAAATCCTTTTTGATTCTAAGGCGACGTTGGTGTCAATCGGGTGCTGGGATGTAGCCAGGCGAGTGAAAGCTGAACTAAGACATCGAGGTAAACTGGTGAGGGTAGCGTGCATGAAATTTTTTCATAAAATCCAGATACAATCGCACAGCAGCTATCGAGTTGGAACTAAGATATACAAAGAGTGATGCACAAATGCGCCAATTTGTTAACATGTATGCCTCGACGACCACCTGCCAAGCACGAACCAATCACTATTTAAGCCGGTTACGAAACCGCCATTGTTACCTACTGTGAGCTACCATAACACGCCGACAGCCGAATTCCATCTTTTCAGGTCTCAAAATAATCGGCTGTGTTTTGGGGAAAATGCCGCGGTGTCCTGCATAGTCATGTGTGAAATACAATACAACGCTAAAAGTGCAACATCCTATTGGAAAGCCTCCTTTTTAGTAAGCATCGTGGCATATAATTGAGTGATGCGTTCACATGTATTATAAATGACGCATATATACGCAGAGCCGATTAATTCTTCTGCATTGTTTAGTTTTGTCTTTATAAAAAGCCACCATGACGTTTATAGATCAAACAGGACATCCTGGCTGATATTTAAAAAAACTTCAATCTACTGTAGACGTCAGAATGGGGCGCTTTGGCGGGCTGAACAACCAATATATAGAATAGGGACGTGCAGGTGTTATAAAACTTGAATGTTACATTTTAGAATAAGTCTTGGCAAATGTATTGTAGCATATATGTAAATGGTTTGTTGTTATAAAAATAGCATTTTCAATTATTTGGTTTTGTAAGAGTAAAATTGTTGTTCCGACTCGAGGAACCCGAAGTGGTGGTTCGAGGGTCTCCGTGGGTCGGGATCTTGAATCATTTCACCGACTTCAACTAAATTGCGTTTGTAATTTGACATTGACACATGCACGCACGCACGCTCCCACCCACAAACAAACACACACATACACGCACACACACACACACACACACACACACACACACACACACACACACACACACACACACACACACACACACACACACACACACACACACACACACACACACACACACACACACACACACACACACCACAGACACTCGCACACACATACAAACACACGCATGCACGCACGCACGCAAACACACACACACGGTGCCCGGCTTCCTCCCTACTGAACCCGGTCAACCATACGCAAACAATTGAATACCACCCGAGACCCACACGAATTCAATGGCTCACAACGATCATCTTAGAATGCTCTAGACTTCCTATACAAACTATTTATCAATGATTTGAAAATAGCATGATTTATGAAGCGTGGCGTCGGGGTATCGTAACGCCGATGCACAAGAGATGAACGTCTGATCAATGAGTTACGGCAATAGGTCTGCGGTAAAGAATTGTGTCACAGTTGTTGGGTCGACTAATAAAATGAACTAATTAATAAATTATATTGTTCATGTTTAGTGATTGGTCGGAAAGAGAAAACTGACAAATTAAAAAGTTTCAATTTAACAACGATACTTGTAACAACTGGTTCACAGTGAATCATCGCGACTTTGTAAACATTGTTTTATTAATTGTTAGCTTGCCTTAAATGGAGACTACAGTAGAACCTATCTTGGGAGACCCATGTTGTGGGCGACCACCTGTCTAAGGCGACCACAGCTGTAAGCACGGACTGTTTCTAACAGCAGTGTAGGGCCTACGTCCCTGCAGTGAACGACCACCAGTCAAACACGACCAACGACCACATAAACCGGTCGCGATACTATTTTTGGACCATAACACTCCAACAGCTAAACTTGGATTATTAAAGGCTTCGAAATAAAACTGCACAGCGGACAATTGCCGCGGTGTCCTAGACATTTGCATAATTGAAATAGATCCTACAATACCAATATCACGCACACCTTTGCAAGTTTTGGCGAAACGAAAATATCTACCTGTATCGTTGACTGGATTTTCTTAATTTATTTCTTCACACTGGCTTACTGTAGGGACCATCTCAATGAGAAACCCTGCTCACAATACAAATGTTTGATACGTTGCAGAACCAATTAATAGTTCCACGTGTCCACGCATCATTACAATAAAAATCATTTATCATCATTTTAACAAGATTTAACATGATTGCCATCCAGAGAATTAACTCTAGATGGCTGGTGGACAAGGAAGCCCTTTGGCTTATCGAGAGTCCAACCCTTTTATCTACATATATCCAGCCCTTCTGAGGTATGTGTCGATTTTATTTTTAAACATATTCATACTACTAGCACCCACACAATCACCAGGTAATCAGTTCCATTCATTCACAGTCCTTTGTGAAAATGAGAACTTTCTTACGTCTAATCTACACTGCTCCTTTATTAATGTAACTTCATATCTTCTAGTCTTTCTATCTTTCTTAACTGAAAAAAAACATATTTCTATCAATATTTTCATAACCCTTCAATATTTTAAACAATTCTATCTGATCTCCTCTCAATCTCCTGGTCTCTAGTCTTGTTAAACCACATTCTATTAGGCGTTTTTCATAACTAAGATCCCTCAGTTTTGGTATAATTTTAGTCGCTCTCCTCTGTACTCTTTCTAGCATATCTATGTCCTTCTTACGGTATGGCCTCCACGCTTGTATACAATATTCTAAATGAGGCCTAACTATTGTTTTGTACAGCGGTAGTATTAGTTCTTTTTCTTTACATGCTATATTTCGCCTAATCAATCCAAGGATTTGATTTCCCTTTGAAGCTGCAATTCCACACTGCTCTGAAACCTTCATGTCAGCACTAGTTGTCAGCCCTAAGTCTTTTTCTTTTATAGTAGTACTTAGTACAGTTCCCCCCATTGTATATTCACATATTCGTTCCCATGTCATGTGTGAAGGCATTTACATTTCCCAAAATTTAACAACATTTGCCACTTTTCAGACCATTTGATCAACCTGTCAAGATCATCTTGTAAATGCTGTCTATCTCCATCACTTTTAATCCTTCTAAACACTTTTGTATCATATGCAAATTTCAACACCTTGCTAGCTATATCATCGTCCAAATCGTTTAATATATTAAGAATAATATAGGTCCCAGTACTGATCCCTGTGGAACCCCACTCAAAACTGATTTCCAGTTGGAAGCCTCCCCATCAACAACTACCCGTTGTCTTCTGTCAATCAGCCATTTTTCTATCCAGTTAATTATATCATTTCCTATGCCATGGGCCTTTAGTTTAAGCAGTAATCTTTGATGTGGCATTTTGTCGAAAGCTTTTTGAAAATCTAATTAGACGATATCTACTAGTGATCCATCATCTACCCACTTAGTGATATCTTCCAAAAAACATAACACATTTGTTAAGCATGACCACGCTTTTAGAAACCCATGTTGAGATGGGTTTATCAAGTTATGTTTAACAAGAAAATCCACCATGTGATCTTTAATTAGTCTTTCTAATAATTTACAAATCACCGATGTTAAACTAACTGGTCTATAATTATTTGACTTGTTTCTCGAACCTTTTTTATATAACGGTATAATGTTTGCTTCTCTCCATTCTAAAGGGACCACTCCCGCTTCTAATGACAAGTTGAAAACTGTTGCAAGCGGTATGCTAATTTGTTCTACAATTTCCAATAGTAGTTTGGGTGGAATACCATCCACTCCAGGTGATTTATTATCCATCATAGCCCTAATTTTCTTAGCTACCATTTCTGGGGTTACAATTAACTGTCCTAAATAGTCTGATTCTACCCCCTTGAATCAACAAAATCATTGTGCAGCCGTAGTGTCCCGTGGATGGGCGAAGGCCTCAACATGTCGTTTCCAAATATGTCTGTCTTGCGCTATCCTCTGCCAGATGGATAGACAATTGTTGAAAGTTTGAGTAGTATATATAATATTTATATACACTATACGACAACTTACACGCTAAATGTGTTCACTTATTTGAAATTTATATATTATATATATATATATGTGTGTGTGTGTGTGTGTGTGTGTGTGTGTGTGTGTGTGTGTGTGTGTGTGTGTGTGTGTGTATGTGTGTGTGTGTGTGTGTGTGTGTGTGTGTGTGTGTGTGTGTGTGTGTGTGTGTGTGTGTGTGTATATTAACCCCGAGTGTCACTAGTGTCTCATGATTATAGTTTACCATACAGTACATGCGATACAGTCCGTGTTCATATTTGTATTTGTCTTAGATCAAATTGTAGGCATACTTCAATATGTTGGCTGATCCCTTAGTCTTAGACATAATGACCAGTGTCTGGCTGGTGCGTTCACGTCCTGAAGTTTATTTTAAAAAGTAAAGAACAGTTCTTATATAACGCAGTATCCATTCCTCGGGTCTGCTCAAAGCGCTTTACACGTTACTCCCTGGCAGACTTCTTCAATGGAGCACCATCTCGACTTCTCTGGGAATGATTCAGCCACGCTGCAATTAATGCGCGAAGACAATTCGTACACAAATATCCACCACTGTACTCATTCATACGGCTGAGTGAACTGAAGCAATGTAGAGTAAACGAATTTGCCCAAGGTTCGAAACCGCCGCACAGGATTCGAATCAGGGTTCTCTCATTTGAGAGTCCGAAGCTCTTATCACTGCGCTCCTCGCGGAGTCGGTGGCTGTCATTATAAAAACGACACCACAACGTCTGTAATCTGTTAGTTAAAGTGTAATTATTGCGTTTGCAAGCAGCACAATTGTGCGCAGTTACATTAACGTGGTGAAAAGAACCAGCAAACATAAGACAGATGCATCACCATCTGCCAATAACATCGAACTCGATGGTGACGTCTGATTCGCCTTCAACCACCTAGAATTCGTGCTATCCCATTCGTCCCAGTTGTGAAGCGATACTATAAAACAAGTTCACATTGAATAGCGTATATAATAACTACTAAATAAATATGCACTGGAAGATTGACCAAACATCCTAAATAGCGTATACTGTACTAATACAGCCTCGTTGTTCGCCTGCAAGTGTAAGTCCCTATCTCTAAATAATCTCGCTATATACGCTCAACCTGTCGTGAACGACCACGTGTCTTGAACGACAGTTTGGCTGTGCAGTAGAGGTGCTCGTCGAAGACAGGGTCTGTTGAAATATATAATATGTTGTCTTTATAGGCATATCCAGGGGGCACATGCCCCTTGACTATGCCTGCTGTATAGTGGCGTGCCCCTATTCCTTTTGAATTTCCCATGTGCTCCCCCTAGACGTTCTGAAATCATGTACGTCGCCGCGAAAATTTCCAGCAGCACCCCCCTCCCGTCTTCCGATGTCAGAATCCAACAGTAGAGTCTTGCTGAAGCACCGGCTCAGCCCACGCAATATGAATTTGGTACGGACACCAGTGTTTTTGCGAGCCTCGGGGGATGCAATTGAAGGATTAAGCCCCTCTGGACTTTTCTCTCAAGATCGGCCCCTGGACTTATTAATGAAGCATGTTACACGGTTTCAACTGTCACATTTATTTTACAGTGTTTCTTGTGTGAGCGCAAGCGAACTTATTGTTGTCTACTTACAAGTTCACTTATCCATACGTTGCTTGAAACGGGACATGCAATGGCAAAACCCTGCTATTGTGGCGTGCTTAACGTCTCCAATATGTTTCGTACTGAACTAACACTCAGAAAAACTGCATGATATTTTTTGTTCCAAAACAGTACAATAGTCATGGTAATAATAACTAATGCTTCTACATAATATACATATTACCACTGGAAAAAACGCAAACACTAATTCCATACCGGTCAACAAGGAAGCACACCACCAACTGATATTTGCGTTGACTCCTGCAACCAGAAGTGACTTGTGAGTGAACTAATTTAACAAACAGTAAATCTGACTCACTCAACGGCAGCACTTGCTCGGTTGTTAACAAAAACGTTTTCTCCAAATTAAGATTCACCAGTTTTACATTGACGCATTAAACTACGGCACTGTGCAACAGAAAACTGTCTATACAAAGGGTGACGATGAAAATGTGACAGATTATTAGTTGCTTACCAGCGAATGTGTTAGATCATCCAGTGGTATCTGTGTCATGGCGATGTGTCTTACACTGACTATGTATAGCTATCGACGAGAGTGAACGGTGTTGCCCTGCTGATTCTAGTCAATCAGAATGGTGTTTGTGCGTCAAGTCACTGGCCCACTGCCAGCTGAGGACGCCGACGCAGTAGATAAGACATCTTCGTTGTACAAAAAATGTAACTACTTCCTGCTTGTTGGGTATATTTACCTCTCAAGAAACTTTTTGTTTTTTGTCAGTATAACATCCTGCTTGGTTATTTGCGCTCATATGACTCGTCGCCAGAATAGACTTGCTATGGAATCAACAAAGACTAAGCCAGATCCACTTAACCTTAACACGCCTGCCCTGCCCGGAAAGAAACACCTGCTCCAGAATTAGGCTGGCCAGCTGCGCATGGAGACATTCAATATCTACGTAATTTAATAAATGGTTTGTCATAACAAAATATATCAATGACAAACACAGGTATTTAGTAACCAAACAGTAGATCAGCCAGTGGTGTCTGTAACAGGTTGGTATATATCACATCTGTAGGGTGTTAAGCACAAATCCATCGCGGAAATTCCTCTCAATCAGTTTAGCATAAAAAGGTAACGTGAGTTTTTATATGGGGTAATATCCAGTCTTCGGGACTGTTTCGAGCGCTTAAACTCTTATTGCAACATTTGATGGAAAGCAGCGTGTGGGCACAGATTGGTAGAACGTTCTCTCTGCACTGTCACTACCTGTCGTGTAGACACCTGCGTGATACTATATGTGGCGCATACAGCACAAATTGGTCACCAACAGATCTTCACCATACGTTATTTGTCGACACTGGTTTCATGTGACTGTAAGAAAGGGTGCCGAAAGCACTTGATATAAAATAAAACTAAACTTCAATTCGTAGCTCTCATTGATGACACTATTCAAATTTGTTTGTGAAATTCCTCTTACAAGCTACAACTAAAAAAAATTAATATAACTTATTTATAAGCATGTTGTGGTATGCAATTTTTCAGTTTTAAATGTCACTAAGTTTTACATGTATTTGGTACTATGGTCAATGGAATGTAAATGCTATAACTAACTGGAGTTACATTGTCATAAAAGTAGATCGCAGAAAGTCATAAGCAAAGTTAAATAAGGACTAATGTGGAGTAATTTCTATTATATACTTTTGGTCATGATGACTATAAAATTACTACTTAATTACACGTTAGGTGTAGCCATTTTGGGAATACAATTCAACTACTTTCCACTCCTGCCTCATTTACTATAGATAGTCAGATTTGCATTGATAAAATGATTACTCAAAACGCTGCGCGTGTCGTCCTCTGCTTACATCGTGACCAACACCTGTATACTGTCTCCTTACTGACGTCATAGTGTGTGCATGCTTCTGTTAGTTTCTTCCCATAGAAGTAGTCAAACATGGATAGCCACCAGCTTGCATGTGGGCCGCTTACCAGCCGCAGCAGCTTGGTTGGGCTGCCTGCTTCTAGTAACTTGATCCTGCGTCTCATAATATTGATAAATATTACAAGTTAGTTATGACATCTTCTTTTCCAAGGGGTACATCGTTATCACGGCTTCCAGCTACAACTGTCTTAAATTGAATTTTTTGTTTCACAAATTGACGTGAAAGCACGTGGCTAGCTATATCCCTGTAGGAACATACTGTCTCCTTTTAATTATTCCAGTGTGGAACAGCATTTTACAGGTAATCCGCAGGGATTCAGTGATGGCTGCATCATCACAATTGGTTAATACACAATGCAGTTAGCTCCGGTACAGTGAAACCTCTTCTATAGGCCAACGTGGAGCCAGACGCTGTTACCTCACAATATCCATACATTCATCTGTTGGCTCTTTTTAACCAATCACATTGCAACCTTTCAGTTGTATGTTTTTTTCTGACATGCATTCGGGTATTTCGCTTTTTTACCCGTCATTATCTCTCGTTGCTGGGTGGACGGGTAATGACGTGCAAATCGTAGGAAGTTGATCATGATTAAGTGTACACCCATACACGGAGTGGAATAACTGTCAAGAGTTGCTTACTGCTTAGTACAACTACCACATCTGGCATGCAAGGGTGATTCCATAGGCATAGCGACACCCACCACCTGGTGTCAGAACTTCCATTCCTAGCTCCCCAAAGGCTGCTTGGGGATCAACCTGCCTGGGGGGGGGGGGGGGCATAGGCACTAAAATGGCCAACAAAATTTAATCTCGTACACGTCCGACACCAAACATACTCTTGTCTAGTTTTCTCTAAATATTATGTATACAACATTTTATTAGGGTTAGTCAACAGATTAACATCTGCCCCATGATAAAATATTTGTATTATATCCTCACACATCACAGAGATTTGGACTTAACTTATGTGGGGTAAAATGTTAGGTCCGTATGAATACGTCCGACACCATGCATATTTTTCATTGTATGCCCACAATGACTACAGGAGAGAACAAAGTCTACATGTGATAATGATGTTGTAGTTGGTTCTTAGAATATATGACAGTAAAAAGTGGTGGCACTTTCTGTCCCAAGATGCATTGTATAACTATAGTGTCCGAAATGTACGTCTGACACCGTGGAACTGCCCGTGTGAATAGTTTAAATAATAACACTCGTAGTCGGTTTAACAAACGTTTCACCAACGAACTACAAGTCGTAGAGGACACCATGTATACCAAATCTGCCTTTTTGCATACTGTAAACTATCCTCAATGTTTGGAAGAAAACATGGTTGAAGTATGCTTACAGTTGAAATTGAAGACACGGCTCCCAACATAATTATCGTTTACATGTTGCAACTGTAACTCTTCAAGAAGAATGTCATTACGCATATCCTTACTACAGAGCGAGATTGTTTGTTTCATTACCTGCAATCACCCTCTCATGCCTTGGGTGGGTGCTTCATCGGGGATTGATTGTGTTGTACTAATATGAATCCGTTGCATATTAAACGGCAACTACGGTTGGTCCAGACATAATACTGCCACTAAAGAGTGTTTACAATAACTTATAAATGTTTATTCTAGTATTAAACATATTATATTAAAACATGATAAATTTGGTTTAAGGAGTTCGTGTCTTATATTGACCGCTTGGAGAGATATATGTAGACCCCCTGTACAGGGTCCCGGCGCGGATTGAGGGGGCGTGGGGACGGACGCCCCCAGTTTTACAATTTAGTATGTATTTTGTCGATTCAGAGGGTGCGGATCCAGATTAACGAGGTACGTGGGGTGCACGGCACTGCACGCCCCCATTTTCTGTCAAATGTGTTCATTTGGAGGATCTTAGTGAACCCCATCGCACTTGGGGTTTTTCGTGAGACTCAAATTGGGTACAGATTGTTTGATTGGTAAGCTTCATGAGGGGCGCCGCTGATTCATTAACTGGGTGGCTAAATTCAAGATTGTTGGTTAAATTCAAGATCCGCCTCTGAGGGCCTACATACCCTACCTGTTTTGTATTTATTAGGTGGTGTAAACAGAGCATAGTATATCTGCTATATCTATATCACACACATTTTTACAACGACGAAAGTAGTTTCTACCAATATTCCTCTCAGTCACCACAGAAAGAAATGTGACAATGACGAAGGAAAATATACCATGAAAAGTACGAACAACTAACGAAATGTTATCACAGGCTGACGACAATAAAGGTTATCAATACCTTGAACGTCCGAGGAATACAAGCCAATTGCAGACCCTATCATCTACTTATTCTTACGCTATATCCCAGTCACCAGGGATCCACTCGCCTCTTTCTATATCTCCTCTCAGGCACCATGGATCCACTCGCCTCTTTCTATATCTCCTCTCACTCACCATCGATCCATTCACCTCTTTCTATATCTCCGCCTCTTTCTATACCACCACTCAGTCACCATGGATCCATTCGCCTCTTTCTATACCTCCGCCTCTTTCTATAGCTCCGCCTTTTTCTATGTCTCCTCTCAGCCACCACGGATCCACTTGTCTCTTTCTATATCTCCTCTCAGTCATTATGGATCCACTCGCCTCTTTCTAGATCTTCTCTCAGTAACCATGGATCAACTTGCCTCTTTTCATATCTCCTCTCAGTCACCATGGTTCAACTCGCCACTTTCTATATCTCCTCTCACACACCATGGATCGATTCGCCTCTTTCTATGCATCCGCCTCTTTCTATATCTCTTCTCAGTCACCACAGATCCACTCTCCTCATTCTACGTCTCATCTCAGTCACCATGGATCAACTCGCCACTTTCTATATCTCCTCTCACTCACCATCGATCCATTCACCTCTTTCTATATCTCCGCCTCTTTCTATACCACCACTCAGTCACCATGGATCCATTCGCCTCTTTCTATACCTCCGCCTCTTTCTATAGCTCCGCCTTTTTCTATATCTCCTCTCAGTCACCACAGATCCACTCTCATCATTCTACATCTCTTCTCAGTTACCATGGATCAACTTGCCTTGTTCAATATCTCCTCTCAGTCACCATGGATCAATTCGACTCTTTCTATATCTCCTCTCAGTCACCACGGATCAACACGCCTCTTTCTATATCTCCTCTCAGTCACCACGGATCAACTCGCCTCTTTCTATATATCTCCGCCTCTTTCTATATTTCCTCTCAGTCACCTCGGATCAACTCGCCTCTTTCTATATATCTCCACCTCTTTCTATATCTTCTCTCAGTGACCACTGATCAACTCGCCTCGTTCTATATCACCTCTCAGTCACGATGGATCCACTCACTTCTTTTTATATATCCGACTCTTTATATATATATATCCTTTATGTCACAACGGATCCATTCGCCTCCTTCTATATATCGTCTCAGTCACAATGGATCCACCCGCCTCATTCTATATCTCCTCTCAGTCACCAAGGATCCACTCGCCTCTTTCAATATCCCCTCTCAGTCACCACAGATCCACTTGCCTCGGTCTATATCTCCTCTCAGTCACCATGGACCCACTCGCCTCTTTCTATCTCTTCTCTCAGTCACCATGGATCAACTCGCCTCGTTCTATATCTCCTCTCAGTCACCATGGATCCACTCGCCTCTTTATATATCTCCTCTCAGTCACCACGGATTCAATCGCCTCTTTCTATATCTCCTCTCAGTCATCCTGGATCCACTCGCCTCTTTCTATATCCATTCGTGTCTATGGACCAGACACCTCCGATCTACCAACTGGCGATGCATTTGAGAAAGTGATAAAATTTTCAGTGGTCAAATTAAATCAGTCATATTCCAGGTTTGCGTCACTGTGAAGTTTAAATTATCATCTGCTGCGTGCAGTTGGCCAGCACAACTTAAATAATGATGGGAACGAGTTCAAAATACACTAAGATGGCAACTGCTGTCCTGGGTCTGTCGCTCCAAGGTGGCTTTAAAATAGCTAAAACTACTACATTGGTCATTTTGTGTAAGAAAGCATGCTAGAAGGAACGTATATACTTTAAAGGATAAACTGTGAAAATATATGTTCCGCCTTGCATTTAACCATGGCTATAAATAATATCAGATAACTGGTACAATTTCACCAAGTCAAAACGTGTTCATATAGCGAGACTAGACTGTCGGTATGAAAGGTGCTGCCGATAATAATCTTGTCACCGTTACATGACTCCATCGAGGCTACAAAGAGATCACGCGGTCACGCAAAGAAGTCAGGGATCAAAAGAGAGCAACCAGGAAGTTTAAATAAATCCAAACAACGTGTCTACCTGGCTGTATCGCGTGGCCTTACGTAATTGACAGTTGTGTCAGGGACAGACTATGAAAGCTGCCCGGAGAAGGGAACAACTCCAGTGTGTTTGTGCGTGTTCGTGTGTGTGTGTGAGAGTGTGCGTGCGTGTGTGTGTGCGTGCGTCCGTCGGTGCGTGCAAGCTTGCGAGCGTGCGTACGTGCCTACCTGCCTATGTGTTTGTGCATCTGAACGTGCGTGCGTGCGTGCATCAGTGTGTGTCAGTGCGTGTATGGTGCATACGTGCTTGTGCTTTCATTCAAAATACACATTAGTGACACCCCTGGCAGTGACCCCCCTTTCCGCAAAGTCTGTGTACTGTAAGGGGTGTCACTACAACACTATTTTCACTAATTGGGACTAATATATCCTCCGTATGCTATATTTTCATGTCGTAACATAGCGGCTTTCTATTTTTTATTTACATGGTAATAAATATACACTGTGTAGGCCCATTGAAAGAAAATATCGAAACTAAATTAATATTAGGTGGAATTAGCCGGGCCTTCAGCACCACTCCGCTGTCGGATGGTGACATCGCAATACGTTGGGGTAGGGTAAGATGCTGTTGAACTTTTTATGTGGCGCCGAAACACACCTTTAGGCTCTCTCAAAAACCACGATTTGCACCCAGCTTGAGGCTCGCCAAAATACTTTCAGGCTCATCAAAAACATCAGATTCCACCAAAAATGCACTCATTGTGGACTAATCCTCCAGCCCCCACACCACAAATATTGGGTTTCAGCCCCTCCAAGCCCCAAACCCCGGTTCCGGCACCTATGTACAACTTCTGAAGTGCAAGCCTAAATCTAAGTGAAGACGAACTACAAGACGTCGAAGACCCGTCTCCGCCAGTATCTCTAAATGTCACACACAAGTTGACCTGTGAACATACGTGCGCGGGCTCTCCACACATCTCGGCACCAGCTCCGTCTCCGTCGTGATTATCCATGGCACACGTAGACTGAACCAACGGGAATGTCTGAGAGACTACGTCTTCTGCGTTCTGGTTTAGAATCTCACAACTCTCCGTTACTATTCTTCCGATACACTGCTCAGGTTCCCTGCATATGCCTGTCACCTGACATGCTCATATGAAATCTGCCACTTCCTGGTTGGTCTTTATAATATAGCAGTGCAAGGGCCCTATCAATAGTAGGGTGGAATGGTGCAAGCAACCGGCAAAGAGCCAGTTGTTCACCCTCTTTTCAAGCAGTGTTTAGTGAACACGTGTTTATTTCCACGTTCTACCACATTTGTGCACATTCCCGAATGTCTTCCGAAAGTTAGGCTTACAACCGTATAACAGTAGATTTTGCATGAACATTTGAAGAATATTAATAATGTCTAGGAGGCGCAATGGCAAGTGATCAGAGTGCCGAACTGTCGACCGGAGGTTCCCGGGGTACGAATCCCGGCGCCGGCCTGGCGGCTAGCGTCGAAGGGTAGGCCAACAACACCAGCATGCCAAGTACAATGAAGCCAAGACCCCCAGTTCCCAGCAGCATCGAGTGAGTCTATAACCAAGGAGGCGGTTCGGGTCAACTAGGGCTACGTGCAGGGGGTGCTGAGAATCAATGGGTCAAGAAGAGCCGCCGAGAGAAGGAAAGTAGACTGAAGATAACAACATATAACGTAATATTACTATAATGGTGATAACTGTCACCTTTGATTTGTGCCTCAATGGATGGGTGTATACTGTAATGGTGATAACTGACACCTTTGATTCGTGGTCAGTGGATGAGTGTATACTGTAATGGTGATAACTGACACCTTTGTTTCGTGGTCAATGGATGAGTGTATACTGTAATGGTGATAACTGTCACCTTTGATTCATGGTCAATGGATGAGTGATTACTGTAATGGTGATAACTAACACCTTTGATTCGTGGTCAATGGATGGGTGTATACTGTAATGGTGATAACTGTCACCTTTGATTCATGGTCAATGGATGAGTGGATACTGTAATGGTGATAACTAACACCTTTGATTCGTGGTCAATGGATGAGTGTATACTGTAATAGTGATAACTGTCACCTTTGATTCATGGTCAATGGATGAGTGGATACTGTAATGGTGATAACTAACACCTTTGATTAGTGGTCAATGGATGGGTGTATACTGTAATGGTGATAACTGTCACCTTTGATTAATGATCAATGGATGGGTGTATACTGTAATGGTGATAACTGACAGCTTTGATTCGTGGTCAATGGATGAGTGGATACTGTAATGGTGATAACTGACACGTTTGGATTGTGCCTCAAAGGATGAGTGTATACTTTAATGGTGATAACTGACACCTTTGATTTGTGCTTCAATGGATGGGTGTATACTGTAATTGTGATAACTGTCACCTTTGATTCATGGTCAATGGATGGGTGTATACTGTAATGGTGATAACTGACAGCTTTGATTCGTTGTCAGTGGATGGGTGTATACTGTAAAGGTGATAACTAACACCTTTGATTCATGGTCAATGGATGGGTGTGTACTGTAATGGTGATAACTGACACGTTTGGATTGTGCCTCAATGGATGAGTGTATACTTTAATGGTGATAACTGACACCTTTGATTTGTGCTTCAATGGATGGGTGTATACTGTAATTGTGATTACTGACACATTTTATTTGTGCCTCAATGGATGGGTGTATACGGTAATGGTGATAACTGACACCTTTGATTCGCAGACAATGGATGAGTGTATACTGTAATGGTAATAACTGACACCTTTGATTTGTGATCAGTGGATGAATGTATACTGTAATGGTGATAACTGACACCTTTGATTCTTGGTCAATGGATGGGTGTATACTATAATGATGATAACTGACACCTTTGATTCATGTCAATGGATGGGTGTATACTGTAATGGTGATAACTGACACCTTTGATTCATGGTCAATGGATGAGTGTATACTGTAATTGTGATAACTGACACCTTCGATTCGTGGTTAATGGATGAGTGTTTACTGTAATGGTAATAACTGACTCCTTTGATTTGTGATCAATGGATGAGTGTATACTGTAATGGTGATTACTGCCACCTTTGATTCGTGGTCAGTGGATGGGTGTATACTGTAAAGGTGATAACTGACACCTTTGCTTCGTGGTCAGTGGATGGGTGTATACTGTAATGGTGATAACTGACTCGTTTGATTTGTGCTTCAATGGATGGGTTTGTACTGTAATGGTGATAACTGACACCTTTGATTTGTGCTTCAATGGATAGTTGTGTACTATAATGGTAATAACTGACACCTTTGATTTGTGCTTCAATGGAAGGGTTTGTACTGTAATGGTGATAACTGACACCTTTGATTTGTGGCTCAATGGATGGGTGTATACTGTAATGGTGATAACTGACACGTTTGATTTGTGCTTCAATGGATGGGTTTGTACTGTAATGGTGATAACTGACACCTTTGATTTGTGCTTCAATGGATTGTTGTGTACTGTAATGGTAATAACTGACACCTTTGATTTGTGCTTCAATGGATGGGTTTGTACTGTAATGGTGATAACTGACACCTTTGATTTGTGCTTCAATGGATGGGTGTATACTGTAATTGTGATAACTGACACCTTTGAGTTGTGCCTCAATGGATGGATGTATACTGTAATGGTGATAAATGACACCTTTGTTTCGTGGTCAATGGATGGGTGTATACTGTAATGGTGATACAAACTGTCACCTTTGATTCATGGTCAATGGATGAGTGGATACTGTAATGGTGATAACTAACACCTTTGATTCGTGGGCAATGGATGGGTGTATACTGTAATGGTGATAACTGTCACCTTTGATTCATGGTCAAGGGATGAGTGGATACTGTAATGGTGATAACTAACACCTTTGATTCGTGGTCAATGGATGAGTGGATACTGTAATGGTGATAACTAACACCTTTGATTCATGGTCAATGGATGGGTGTATACTGTAATTGTGATAACTGTCATCTTTGATTCATGGTCAATGGATGGGTGTATACTGTAATGGTGATAACTGACAGCTTTGATTCGTGGTCAATGGATGAGTGTATACTGTATTAGTGATAACTGTCACCTTTGATTCATGGTCAATGGATGGGTGTATACTGTAATGGTGATAACTGACACCTGTGATTCATGGTCAATGGATGGGTGTGTACTGTAATGGTGATAACTGACACCTGTGATTCGTGGCTCAGTGGATGGGTGTATACTGTAATGGTGATAACTGACACGTTTGATTTGTGCTTCAATGGATGGGTTTGTACTGTAATGGTGATAACTGACACCTTTGATTTGTGCTTCAATGGGTAGTTGTGTACTGTAATGGTAATAACTGACACCTTTGATTTGTGCTTCAATGGATGGGTGTATACTGTAATTGTGATAACTGACACCTTTGATTTGTGCCTCAATGGATGGGTGTATACTGTAATGGTGATAAATGACACCTTTGTTTCGTGGTCAATGGATGAGTGTATACTGTAATGGTGATAACTGTCACCTTTGATTCATGGTCAATGGATGAGTGGATACTGTAATGGTGATAACTAACACCTTTGATTCGCAGACAATGGATAAGTGTATACTGTATTGGTAATAACTGACACCTTTGATTTGTGATCAGTGGATGAATGTATACTGTAATGGTGATAACTGACACCTTTGATTCATGGTCAATGGATGTGTGTATACTATAATGGTGATAACTGACACCTTTGATTCATGTCAATGGATGAGTGTATACTGTAATGATGATAACTGACACCTTTGATTCGTGGTTAATGGATGAGTGTATACTGTAATGGTAATAACTGACTCCTTTGATTTGTGATCAATGGATGAGTGTATACTGTAATGGTGATAACTGACACCTTTGATTCGTGGTCAGTGGATGGGTGTATACTGTAAAGGTGATAACTGACACCTTTGATTCGTGGTCAGTGGATGGGTGTATACTGTAATGGTGATAACAGACACATTTGATTTGTGCCTCAATGGATGAGTGTATACTGTAATGGTAATAACTGACACCTTTGATTCATGGTCAATGGATGAGTGTATACTGTAATGGTGATAACTGACACCTTTGATTCATGGTCAATGGATGAGTGTAAATTGTAATGGTAATAACTGACACCTTTGATTCGTGATCAATTGATGAGTGTATAATGTAATGGTGATAACTGACACCTTTGATTCGTGGTCAATGGATGGGTGTATACTGATCACCACTGATGCTATTGCCACCACCAAAACCATTATGACTACTATACCCACGCCCACTGCATAGCCTTCCTACTCATTTTAATGCAATGTCTTCTTGTCAGCCGTGTTTATAAGTCACTTTTCTCTGTTTCATACATTTTCCAACAAACCCATAACAGTGGCTTTCTAAAAAAATATTAAATATTCACTTTGCTTAATGTTTGATAGGGATAGCTATCAATGGTCAATTGGTATTATTATTATTAACATTTCTATTGCACCACATATCTGAAACCAGCCCATTCATAGGCACGTACACCCATTATAAAATGTACATGGAATTTTTTTTTTAAATCAAGAAATAAAAAAATGATATATTCTGTTAAAAACAATATTATATTAAAAAGACTGTGTATATTAAGTAATTAAGATACATGACATACATTTCTAAAATATTAAGGCCAAGGTAACAAGATATAAAAGAACCATCGCAGAACAGGCATATCACCAGAAAACACGGTGTGAATAAATAAGTACCAGGGTAAGTAGGTTAGTTAATACCAACCATAACAAGTAGATAGAATTATTTTTTATTTGTGAAAATGAATTATTGTGTAATATTTTCTGCCCAAAGTATTCAATGGATTAGTGTAAAAAATATACTGAACTTTTTTGGCCAGTACCCCAGTTTCCACGGTAACAAACAAAATGGCCACCAACATAAGCCAATATTGGCAAATTTTGAAACACTGCCTTTTTTTGAGCACATATATAATTATAAATCTTGCAAATTTACACTCTGTATACGAACTATTGTGAAAAGGTCAGCGCATTTTTCCATGATTTGTTTTTATTTTGTAAATAATTTGTTGGTAAAGTGCAAAAACAAATTTGGTTTTTGGCAACAAATATGCTTATAACTTTCACGATTTTGAAGATTTTAAAAATGCAACACTGGAAACCTTATTTGTATAGCATAATTACACTCCCAGGGATATCCTGTTTACAAATGCAGACATTTGAGAAAATGGCTGTCAATGTTTGCATAATGGATTTGCTTAATTACTTGATATCGACATGTTTGATCCATGACTAAAACTCATTTAAGTTATGTAATTGTCATAGAAGTGAACTTTACTGATAGTATTCATACAAATGTATCATAATCTGGCAGAAAGCCATTTTGAGTATTTTATGTCAAAAAACACCATTTCACTTTGGATGTCTGACCTAGAAACAAGATAAGAAGATGTGAGTCACATATACTTTAAATGTGGGCCCATGGAGTACACACTGCAGTTACAATGCAGGTCTCTCTGAATGCTATCAAACAAGTCCAGGTACCTCCCTACAACACATAGGAAGCTGGTACGTAGTCAACTGTTGGGTGTTAAAACTGTCAGTGACATTCTAATCTGGCACCTGTGAAAACAGTGCTTGCTGACATCCTTACAGTGTTACAACTGTAATGACATGTAACAAATACCTCTGGTTTATTCTAGATCAATCCTCAACACGTGTGTGGGCCTCTCCACTCGGAGTGTGGCAATGACATGTTTTACTTAGCTAACATCCTGACTACGGCGACTCTACTTCGATCTGCCAGCCTCACACTCCAAATCTCACTATTCACGCCGATCGAGCTCAAACCTTTCTGTGCCCACCTCTCCCAGTCTAAAATTGGGTCGCCAACCATTTGAGTGGGTCACCAAGAGTATCCAGTGTTAAGTGACTGTCAGAACTGTCCTTTGCTGTCCTGCTTGTCCACAACAAATAAATGCCAACAACATTTTAGAAATGCTGTTCTGTAATCTGTCCATTGGATCTACCTGCTCATAATTAAAATTAGACCGTCTAAACCTTATTTTGTCACAACAAATACAATGTTTACTGCGCTGCCACCAGAACCAGCATTACAATAACCGCCAGATTTACCACAAAGACATTGCTATTCACAATTTTGACACTTGTCTCCTATATAGTGAGGCAGACAGTGACACTTGAAGCCCTTTCGAGTGTCTTCACATATTCTACCATGCTCACATTTCACTTGAGCACACGTGTAGATGGCTGCAATGCAAGCACAATGATATTTTAGATGGACGTCTTCTAAACAGTCTTCAGGATAGTTCATTTTAAAATTAATTCTGGTGTTAACATATCCAAATATCAACATCATCATGGAAACAAAACTAATCAAAATGGTAAATTCCTTGGTGAAGGAGGCAAAGATCAGATAAGATCCGTCCTGGAAGTTGTATCTGACACTGGAAAAAGTACCACGGCTTTATGACTCACCAAAATCTACAAGGATGGTGAACCACTCAGGCCAATTGTAGACCACACACAGACAATACCATGCAAAATATCAAGAAATTTGCCAGATACTCCAACCTCTAGTGGGGAAACCAGACACTACACTGAGAACTCACAAACGTTGGTGAAAGAAATGACACAGCAGAAAGTGGAAGGTGAATCATTTGTGTCACCGTTCACGGAGATGCCTATCAAATAAGCGAGTGAAGTCACCAGAAAGAGTCCCAAGAACAGAACTAACATAAAAGAAGATGGCGTAGTTTGGACTACGAACAGTACCCAAATTGTTGTGAACTTGTGCATGGAGAACTAGGAACAGAAATAAATCGCCACTGCATCAGACGATTGTCAATCAAAAACTGGAAGCAATATGAGAAATATGTAATTTGCCTGGTACATACAGGAAAAGTAGAGAAATAACAGCAACGCATGTTATATGTATAACAAAATTGACCCTACATTAGCACCATTTTACGAGAGAAGACAGATAACAAAGCACGCCCTTCCTGGATGCTAAGTTCACCAGGAAAGAAGATTGCAGTGTGAAGTCCACAGTGTACAGGAAGAAGACATGCAATGATAAATACTTGCTTTGCATCCCACCACTTCAAACATCAGAAGTTAGGAGATTTCAGAATCCTTATGAACAAATGAAAGACTATAACTTTGGAAGACGGGGAACAGAAGGAAGAGAAAGCAGACCAAAGAGGCGCCCTGAGAGTACACGGATGTCCATCCTGGGCCTGAATAAGGTAAGAGACAGTAACAGGAGCAAACAGACTAACAAAAAGAACTACACAAGCCAAGTGGTTTTCCCATTTGTGAATGGGTCTCAGAGATAGGTGACCAAGTACTGAAAAAGTATAGGGTAGCAACATCCATGCATCCCCACACCACCCTGAGGCACCTGTTGGTACACCCAAAGGAAAAAGTATAACCAGAAGAACAGGGCGATGTCCCAAATACCATGCAAGAGCTACGAGGCTCAATATACTGAGAAAACAGGAAGACTTTTCAAAACAAATCTTGAAGTAGGCGGTGGTGTTAGTGCAACTATTTTCATTTACCCCCTCAAAAATATGGAGATGGTCTTTCTGAGTGGGAAAGTAGCATTATTTGAGCAAATGGTCAATTCTAACCCCCATTTATATACCCCTTCAACTTGAGACCCCTCAAAAATGCATTTTCGACTGGAATATGAACTCAAAATGGTGATAATGACTCTGAAAATCAGCATAAAACATGTTGATTACTTATACTCTTCCAAAGACATGAAATTATATACAGTAAACATTGTGTAGACGACACAGTAGTGCTGGATTACTGCTACAATGTATGTTAATAACGTTCAAAGTGACAGTCACTATTAGCACTAGGCCATATATACCTGGTTGGTGTATGTGCTGTAAGTGTGTAAGTACTTTGACTCAAAATGACATCCATAGCCTAGCTATATTTATCCAGAGTGACAGCTGCATTCGAACTGATGTTGTTCAAGTACAGTTTCCCATTGACCACATTTACCACATGTGTTGATTGGGAGCTTCCTGTGGCCCTTTACGAGGCAGAACAGATCACTTGTTTTTTGGTAGGGAAAGTGATGTGTCATGAGCATAGCGAACCTCCAGGTAGAGACGTTCAACTTTGGTTCCCTCATCAATGTCTGTGGCTGCATTGTACTCATCAACTGCATCAGCTGATGTGAATGGGCCTCCCATCACCTTCAGTGGTTCCAAATCTTTAATGCTCCTCCTGTCCACTGCTAAATTAGCAATTTCCTTGTCCTGCAGGCCTTGTTTCTTCTTGCTATCTTGTGTTCCATGCCAGCATGATTTCCGGTATCCTACCTCCTGTTCTTACAACACTGTCATATTTCCTGAAAGACCCTGGCTGTCGTCGGTCAATCAGGTCTGTCGCGTTGGCTTTCATTTGCGCTGAAGATGCGCTGGCAAGCTGCATGGCACTCCTAGTCGAGAGCTCATAGTTCATGAAGCCGACACTCCACTCCAAATCCAGGATGTGGACTGGTGCCTTTTCTAGTTTCTGTGTATCCATGTGGTAAACTGAATGCTTTGAGGACTCATCGTAGTTCCCAAAGCTAAATGTCCCCCTTTTGCTTTTGGAAGCCAGCAGCCAGTATGGGGAGAATCATATTCAAGAATGGTTCAACTAGATTACGGCAAATGAGAGCCCCTACACAGTGCAAAACCTTCAAGAAATCGAAGTCCAAAAAGCATCTGACGATGCATACTGACATGCTCATACTTCTGCAGGAAGGATGCCACATCACCCACATGATAGAGGCTAATTACACATGTCAGTGTCAAGCGATTGAAGCGCTTATCTTTCAGTCTGACAGACTTGTTTTGTCGTGGGGCTATGTGGAGGTCAAATTCATTTGATTTGTGCCATGCCTTATGGTCAAAGTCATGACTGTTGAGCCAATTCAGGCAGTCAAGTGCTTGTTCAGTGACATTCGTCGCGATGTTTTCGAGTATTCATTGTTTCTTGGTGAAGAAAAATAATGCAACAAGATAGCATACTACAGTTTACAATTTTCCTGCTGTCTGTTACATTTATTATTCATTCTCCTACGAAACATGGAAATGATCACCATGGAAAACCTGAACAGTTTCTAAAAACTGTTGGACTAAACATGTCGTTGTTTCCCTACGTCAACAATCATAATTTATCACATAACTTCCTTCAAGCTTTCGCTACCAACAATATTTACATATGTGCATTATTAGAGTTGTGTACCGTGTGGATCTAAACAGTATAAGGTATGTACCATATGTATCTAAGTGGTATATGGTATGTACCGTATGGATCTAAACGGTATATGGTATGTACCGTATGGATCTAAACTGTATATGGTATGTACCGTATGGATCTAAGCGGTATATGGTATGTACAGTATATATCTAAATGGTATATGGTATGTACCATATGGATCTAAGTGGTATATGGTATGTACCGTATGGATCTAAACATTATATGGTATGTACCATATGGATCTAAGTGGTATATGGTATGTACAATATGGATCTAAACGGTATATGGTATGTACCGTATGGATCTAAACATTATATGGTATGTACCATATGGATCTAAGTGGTATATGGTATGTACAATATGGATCTAAACGGTATATGGTATGTACCGTATGGATCTAAACGGTATATGGTATGTACTGTATGGATCTAAACAGTATATGGTATGTACTATATGGATCTAAGTGGTATATGGTATGTACTGTATGGATCTAAATGGTATATGGTATGTACCATATGGATCTAAGTGGTATATGGTATGTACCGTATGGATCTAAACGGTATATGGTATGTACCGTATGGATCTAAAAGGTATATGGTATGTACCGTATGGATCTAAGCGGTATATGGTATGTACAGTATATATCTAAATGGTATATGGTATGTACCGTATGGATCTAAAAGGTATATGGTATGTACCGTATGGATCTAAACGGTATATGGTATGTACCGTATGGATCTAAACATTATATGGTATGTACTGTATGGATCTAAACGGTATATGGTATGTACTGTATGGATCTAAACGGTATATGGTATTTACTGTATGGATCTAAACATTATATGGTATGTACTGTATAGATCTAAAAGGTGTCTGGTATGTACCGTATGGATCTAAACGGTATATGGTATGTAGTGTACGGATTTAAACGGTATATGGTATGTACCGTATGGATCTAAACGGTATATGGTATGTACTGTATGGATCTAAACATTATATGGTATGTACCATATGGATCTAAAAGGTATATGGTATGTACCGTGTGGATCTAAAAGGTATATGGTGTGTATCGTATGGATCTAAACGGTATATGGTATATACTCTATGGATCTAAACATTATATGGTATGTACTGTATGGATCTAAACATTATATGGTATGTACCATAAGGATCTAAACGGTATATGGTCTTTTCGCTATGTAACAAAACTTCATGATTATCTACGAAAACGATAATGTGAAACATAATTAACTTTTCAAATTCCAATTCCAATTTGCATACATTAAGTAGCACTCTTGATTAGAACAAGTCGTCTAACAGTAGCTAATGAAGTGTTCTGGCAGCACCTAATGAAGTGTTCTGGGAGCAACTAATGGAGTGTTCTAGCACAGTTAATGTAGTGTTCTGACAGCAGCTAATGAAGTGTTCTTGCTCAGCTAATGAAGTGTTCTGGCTCAGCTTATGAAGTGTTCTTGCAGCAGCTAATGAAGTGTTCTGGCATAACCCAAACAAAAATGTTTAGTTGAAACTCAGTTGAAACTCAACTGAGTTTCAGTTGAAATTTAACTGATTCTTTATGAATAGTTGAATTTCAACTGTTGAAAGTTGGTTTAAATTGCTGTTCAACCTGCGTTCAACAGTTGAATGCAAGTTGAATGCGAACTTGAAGTTGAACGCAAGTTTAAAGCGGGGACTTATACTTCAACAGCAGTTGAACGCAAGTTGAAAGCGGGCACTTAGACTTCAACAGCTAAACTAAAAACGTGTTGAACATAAAAAAAACGTGTTGAACAAATGTAATGCATGCATTTTTTCATTTTAAAGAATGCATCCTGATTATAAACACAAACTTACTCTTACATATTCAAACAAATTCATTCAGAACTGAGGTCACATTTTAAAATAATATTTCTGTAGCAGAATTCGAATTATTCAATTCCTTAATTGGACAAAGAAAAAGAGGAAGACCATGGAAAAGATGAAACAACGAAATAAAACATAACACTGGACTCCGGCTGTTAACAGCAGAACGATGTGCTTTAGATAGGACGAAATGGAGGGGTCCCAGTGGGCACACGACCTCTTTTATTATTATTATTATTATACCGAACTTATAAAGCGCTTTTATCAGTCGATTTTTGATCAAGTGGACGACGTCTCAAAATAATGTCAAAACAACGTCTATTAGATGTCTTTCTATTGACATCTAAATCACGCTGGAGAATTGACATATTTTAGACATCTTTCTATTGACGTAAACATTGCCTTTGGAGAATTGAAATCTATTAAATGTACTTCATATTGACACAACAATTATGGCAAACAAAATAAAATAAAAAAGTTGTCGCGGAAAGACATAAAAAGACACAATTCCATTGACAATAATACCATGCAGGAGAATTTTGACCTATTAATGAGACATAATGTTAACATATACATTACTTTGAACAACGATAGCATAACATCACGTCCACAGGTTGTCCATATGTTTCAGTTAAACCATCACCGCCACCGCCACCGAAACCGACAGGTAAGACACTCAACGGGAAGGAATTACAATACGTCTGACGCCACTCTGTGTATGACACATCTCTATACTATCCCCTCTCCGTACTACATCCCTCATTGTACTATACCCCTCAATGTATTACACCCCTCTCTGTACTACACCCTTCACTGTACTACACCCCTCTATTCTATACCCTTCACTATACTACACCCTACCTGTACTACCCCCTATCTGTACTACATCCTCTCTGTACTACACCCTTCACTGTACTACACCCTCTCTTCTACACCCTTCACTATACTACACCCTATCTGTACTACACCCTCTCTGTACTACGCCCTTCACTGTACTAATCACTAATGATATATTGAAATGTTGTTCTAGGAAGTGGGATGTTTATATAGAGGTAATTATAAAAGTGAGCTTATTTACACAATAACCAACCTATTAATTACTCTAGCATTAAATAGTATGTCTTATGTATACACACACACACACACACACACACACACACACACACACACACACACACACACACACACACACACACACACACACACACACACACACACACACACACACACAAATACATGAATGTATGCACACGCATGAACGCACACACACACACACACACACACACACACACACACACACACACACACACACACACACACACACACACACACACACACACACACACACACACACACACACACACACACACACACACACACACACACACACACACACACACACACACACACACACACAGAGTACACAGAGTACACAGAGTACACAGAGTACACAGAGTACACAGTTACTGCGCGGAGGGAGCGCGGCTAGTGTAGTGGTTAGATTAGAACATCCGCCTAACATGCCAAAGCTCTGAGTTCGAAACCCGGACCGGGTAAGCATGATATTTGGTATAACAACCTGGCTCTCAACACTGGGGCTATGTATCCCTCGTGACTTGGAGATCACGTTAATATCGGTCCCGTCTAAATTTGGGAAGAAAAAAACCCACTGAGGATGACAAAAACCCTGGCAGTGACCATCCCCAGTTCCGGTAAAGGTCGGTTTGGCGATAATGTTCTGAAAAAGGCTGACTAGTTGAATGAGACCATAAGACCATCGCATTGTAACCACAATATATACAGACCAGTCTGTTTATAGAATGCTGCCGAGCGCTGGAAACAACTAGAACTAGAACTGCCATTAACTGAATCAACAAACTTATACAATTTTGTTACAAATCAGTTTATCTTCATTATAAGCAAAAAAGTCATATAAACATTAGAAAGTGCAATGATTTATTGCAATAATCTGCCCACCAAAGTGCCCTCACCAATGTAAATTTGAAAGATATAAGAATGTTTTATATATAAATAAGTGCATTAGTTGAGTTAATTATACGAAGTCATTAGTGGCACCCTTTTAATGTTACAAGTGTGTGGAGCGCAGTAGCGCAGCGATAAGAGCTCCGGACCCTCGATTGAGAGAACGCGGGTTCGAATCCTGTGCGGCGGTGTCGAACCTTGGGCAAGTTCGTTTACTCTACATTGCTTCAGTTCACTCAGCTATATGAATGAGTACCTGGATATAGACAGTGGTGGTTATTTGTGTACGAATAATGTTCGCGCATTAATTGCAGCGTGGTGTTCAATTGAACAGGTCTGCCAGGGTGTATAGTGTAAAGCGCTTTGAATAGTCCTGAGGACTGGATACGATCTTACCTTTACTTTTTACTTTACATTTCACATATTCAAATATATTGTCCATATTGTACTACATGCTATTTGATATTTGACTTGACAGGACACACGTATTGCCAGCACAATTCTCCGTGTCAGAATGGAGGAACATGTGTTGACCTACCAGATTTCAGATACATGTGTGTGTGTGTGTCCAAAATGCAACTGTGAACTGTTAAGGGTTCCGCTGAAAGAATTTCGAATATTGTGATTTAATATCTGTGGTTTACTCAGAATGTCGTCTCACAGTGGAATATTGAAATAAAACCTTTAACATCCTGAAGGTCATAAACTGGCTCATGATGTGGAGGCTTAAACAATAAGCAAGCAGCAAGTGAAGTAGCAGCACGTGAAGTAGCAGCAAGTGAAGTAGCAGCAAGTGAAGGAGCTGCAAGTGAAGTAGCAGCACGTGAAGTAGCAGCAAGTGAATCAGCAGCAAGTGAAGTAGCAGCAAGTGAAGTAGCAGGACGTGAAGTAGCAGCAAGTGAAGTAGCAGCAAGTGAAGGAGCAGCAAGTGAAGTAGCAGGACGTGAAGTAGCAGCAAGTGAAGTAGCAGCAAGTGAAGGAGCAGCAAGTGGAGTAGCAGCAAGTGAATAAGCAGCAAGTGAAGTAGCAGCACGTGAAGTAGCAACACGTGAAGGAGCAGCAAGTGAAGTAGTAGCAAGTGAAGTAGCAGCAAGTGAAGTAGCAGCAAGTGAAGTAGCAGCAAGTGAAGTAACAACAAGTGAAGTAGCAGCGAGTGAAGTAGCAGCAAGTGAAGTAGCAGCACGTAAAGTAGCAGCAAGTGAAGTAGCAGCAAGTGAAGTAACAGCAAATGAAGTAGCAGCAAGTGAAGTAGCAGCAAGAGAAGTAGCTGCAAGTGAAGTAACAACAAGTGAAGTAGCTGCAAGTGAAGTAGCAGCAAGTGAAGTAATAGCAAGTGAAGTAACAGCAAGTGAATTAGCAGCAAGTGAATAGCAGCAAGTGAAGTAGCACCAAATGGAGTAACAGCAAGTGAATTAGCAGCAAGTGAAGTAGCAGCAAGTGAAGTAGCAGCAAGTGAAGTAGCAGCAAGTGATGTAGCAGCAGGTGATGTAGCAGCAAGTGAAGTAGCAGCAAGTGAAGTAGCAGCAAGTGAAGTAGCAGCAAGTGAAGTAGCAGCAAATGAAGTAGCAGCAAGTGAAGTAACTGCAAGTGAAGTAGCAGCAAGTGAAGTAGCAGCCAGTGAAGTAGCAGCAAATGAAGTAGCAGCCAGTGAAGTAGCAGAAAGTGAAGTAGCAGCAAGTGAAGTAATAGCAAGTGAAGTAACAGCAAGTGAAGCAGCAGCAAATGAAGTAGCAGCAAATAAAGTAGCAGCAAGTGAAGTAGCAGCAAATGAAGTAGCAGCAATTGAAGTAACAGCAAGTGAAGTAGCAGCAAGTGAAGTAGCAGCAAGAGAAGTAGCAGCAAGTGATTTAGCAGCAAGTGAAGGAGCAGCAAGTGAAGTAGCAGCAAGTGAAGGAGCAGCAAGTGAAGTAGCAGCACGTCATGTAGCAGCAAGTGAAGTAGCAGCAATTGAAGGAGCAGAAAGTGAAGTAGCAGCACGTGAAGTAGCAGCAAGTGAAGTAGCAGCAAGTGATTTAGCAGCACGTGAAGTAATAGCAAGTGAAGTAGCGGCAAGTGAAGTAACAGCAAGTGAAGTAGCAACAAGTGAAGTAGCAGCAAGTGAAGTAACTGCAAATGAAGTAGCAGCAAGTGAAGTAGCAGGACGTGAATTAGCAGCAAGTGAAGGAGCAGCAAGTGAAGTACCAGCAAGTGAAGAAGCAGCAAGTGAAGTAACCGCAAGTGAAGTAGCAGGAATTGATGTAGTACCAAGTGAAGTAGCAGCAAGTGAAGTAGCAGCAAGTGAAATAGCAGCAAGTGAAGTAGCAGCAAGTGAAGTAGCAGCAAATGAAGTAGCAGCAAGTGAAGTAGCAGCAAGTGAAGTAGCAGCAAGTGAAGTAGCAGCAAGTGAAATAGCAGCAAGTGAAGTAGCAGCAAGTGAAGTAGCAGCAAGTGATGTAGCAGCAAGTGAAGTAGTCAGCATGTCGTCAATTCTTTCAAAGACCTGGGGTCGCTTAGGTTAGTTGTTAAACTGCCATGGGATATTGTTTCATAGAATCTTTCAAGGTCTGTTTGCAGCAACATGTGATTTTGTACACCTACATACATTACGTTAACAATTATCAACACTAATGTTCGTATAATGATCAAAATCTACAAAAATGCAACATGTTTGCATTAAGTTGATCGACCTTAATAAACTATACACATGATCTGGCTTTTATTGTGCTTGCAATTCCACTGGCCCTCATGTGCGTGTGGTTGGAACCTGCATCCAACTAGTTTTAGATTAATTTCGTTGTTTTCAGAAGAAGACTTGGAATGTCAATATCAGCATGTCATCCTGTCTAAACACATAACACATGCAATAATTATTTTGGCGTAAAGACATCACACTCTGTTTATAATTTGCAGTAGTAAAGTCACTAAAGTACACACTGCATTGAAGACATAATTTTCTGGCCAACAATGATTTGATCTATTAAATTTGATAGCTGTGTTTTCAAATGTTTCTTTCCTAATAAACCGTTGATGTTAAAAATGTGATTATAGTTGCAAATGGTTAGTTACATTTTATTAATTATTTTACGTGCATATCAGCAAAAACATGTTTTTGTTTCCTTTTAAGATGAAGCCACCATTTGCAAGAAAGAAGAATTGCAGCCTTTAAACTTTAAAATGCCACATCCCTACCTCTGTCACAAGTTCTATGATTGTGATCCAAGTACTAAATCAAAGCGTGAGAAAGTTGTTTGGGGCTCTAGTGACCATGTGTTCAACCCAGCCAACCCAGATCTATCGGAGAAACGTCAAAATGTGCCATGTGCTTATTAAAATAATAAATTAAAGCCAAGTTAACCTGGGCAATATTATTCATCTCATTCACCAGTCTTTGGGAGGAGTCACAAAAAGCTGTAGGTCCCTTATCTTATATCTGGTGTATGTACCAGGAGACGTCAAAGATCCCATGCAGGGGGTAAATGTGTAACCTGTCGTAGACTCACAGAGTGATCGTTTATATCTTTAACCCAATGGATCTTGCTCCCATCAGCTGGCGTTGCCTTTTGCGTGTGAGAAGTGGCAATTAGGCAATGCACATGAAAAAATGTTTGTCACATACACCCTATAAATACAGGGGTCAATAGAAGTACATGAATGGACGTGGTAAATTTTGCACAAGTACAAAAACAGCATTACGCATTTTACACACGCTCACACACACACACACACACACACACACACACACACACACACACACACACACACACACACACACACACACACACACACACACACACACACACACACACACACACACACACACACACACACACACACACACACATTCACACACACACACACACACACACACACACACACACACACACACACACACACACACACACACACACACACACACACACACACACACACACACATATATATATATAATGTTAATATACTAACTTTAAATCATTGTAAATGCGTCTCCTCTGAGGCGTTACTCCATGGACTAATGCAGGATAATATTTTTGAAACAGTATGTTTTTTTGAGGAGGGCCTTTCTCCTATGTGATAAAATTGAGTGGTGAATCACTCTCCTCCAGAGGGCGTCATTGTAGGAACAATTTTTATAAGTTGTAACATTGATAACTGATGCCCTTAATTTGTTCTCCTTTGGTGTATTTTTACAATATCTGCTGTTTCAATCCATGCAATTTTTGTATTGATCTCATAGTGTAGTTATCATGCCGTTTGATTTTTGTGCTGATCCTATGTAGCCAGATTAGTGTGTAGTTGTCAAGACATTAAACTTTTGTGTTGATCTTATGTAGTCATGTTAGTGTGTAGTTGTCGTGACATTTTACTTTAAATCAAGAGGCCCACATTTCAAGTCTTCATATTAATATGTAGTTGTCAAATAATTTGACTAGAAATAAAGAGGACCACATTTCATGTCGTTATGTTAGTGTGTAGTTGTCATGTCATTTGACTTTACACCAAGAAGACCATATTTCAAATCTTCATGTTACTGTGTAGTTTTAAATCAAGAAGACCAAATTTGAAGTCTTCATGTTAGTGTGTAGTTGTCATATCATTTGACTTTAACTCAACAAGACCAGATTTCAAGTCTTCATGATAGTGTGTAGTTGTCATGTCATTTGACTTTAAGTCAAGAGGACCAGATTTCATGTCTTCCTGTTAGTGTGTAGTCGTCATGTCATTTGACTTTAAATCAAGAGGATCAGATTTGAAGTCTTCATGTTAGTGTGTAGTCGTCATGTCATTTGAGATTAAATCAAGAGGACCAGATTTCATGTCTTCATGTTAGTGTGTAGTCGTCATGTCATTTGACTTTAAATCAAGAGGACCAGATTTCATGTCTTCATGTTAGTGTGTAGTCGTCATGTCATTTGACTTTAAATCAAGAGGACCAGATTTCATGTCTTCATGTTAGTGTGTAGTCGTCATGTCATTTGACTTTAAATCAAGAGGACCAGATTTCATGTCTTCATGTTAGTGTGTAGTCGCCATGTCATTTGAGTTTAAATCAAGAGGACCATATTTCATGTCTTCATGTTAGTGTGTAGTCGTCATGTCATTTGACTTTAAATCAAGAGGACCAGATTTCATGTCTTCATGTTAGTTTGTAGTTGTCATGTCATTTGACTTTACATCAAGAGGACCAGATTTCATGTCTTCATGTTAGTGTGTAGTTGTCATGTCATTTGACTTTACATCAAGAGGACCAGATTTCATGTCTTCATGTTAGTGTGTAGTTGTCATGTCATTTGACTTTACATCAAGAGGACCAGATTTCATATCTTCATGTTAGTTTGTAGTTGTCATGTCATTTGACTTTACATCAAGAGGACCATATTTCATGTCTTCATGTTAGTGTGTAGTTGTCATGTCATTTGACTTTACATCAAGAGGACCAGATTTCATGTCTTCATGTTAGTTTTTAGTTGTCATGTCATTTGACTTTACATCAAGAGGACCAGATTTCATGTCTTCATGTTAGTTTTTAGTTGTCATGTCATTTGACTTTACATCAAGAGGACCAGATTTCATGTCTTCATGTTAGTGTGTAGTTGTCATGTCATTTGACTTTACATCAAGAGGACCAGATTTCATGTCTTCATGTTAGTGTGTAGTTGTCATGTCATTTGACTTTACATCAAGAGGACCAGATTTCATGTCTTCATGTTAGTGTGTAGTTGTCAAGTCATTTTACTTTACATCAAGAGGACCAGATTTCATGTCTTCCTGCTGCTAGTCTAAGCATGTGTTATTTTGTTGTTTCCAAACTGCCAGACTTTAATCAGCCACTGTATAAATGAACACACAGTTGTATTTGTGATTGAATTACCTCGTTTGAAAACAGTAAATGGAGGTACTTGCCGAGACACTCAAAGTGGCTACACATGTGACTGTCTCACAGACTACGGAGGCAAGAAGTGTGGATTCACTTGGAAGTGGAAGAATCTTTGCATTTTGTTCAGCATGCTCTTTGATGAATTCATTCAGCATTATTGAATGCGTTGCATACTTCGTCGATATATTTAAAAAAAACTCCATTACTCCCATAAACAATACCTGTTGGTTAAATCAGGCACCAATCAAGTTCTTCCCATTGAATCATGCTCTACAGTTGTTATTCTGCATCACTTGCTTCTGGTGATCCAGTACGAGTAATTTCTACCGCCCTAAAAAATTCACCAGGTTTTTCCGAGGCAGTCAAACACTGTAATGTGGTTTTGTGACAGCAACATCTGAAGGTTTATAACATGAGTAATTTCGCCTTCACCTTAAAGGGATGTTTCCATTAATTTATTTTTATATTGTAAACTCATCATATACAGTATAAACTTATCAACTTTGTGTCTGTGTGTGTGTGTGTGTGTGTGTGTGTGTGTGTGTGTGTGTGTGTGTGTGTGTTATAAAATACTGACCGCCGATATACGTTTTAATAAAAACAGAAACAACATTTTAATTCAACAGTTCAATGCTTAAGAAAATAACTGCACTGTCATTAAGATCGCTGAATAGCAAACTGAAGTAAATCCAAGGAAAGTCAAGACACGACAGGGGAATAGCTTTTAAGGTCAGTGTTTGTTGTCATCGAGGCCTTTAAGCAGGGATGACATTGTTACCAGTTCAAACATGTTGTGACAGATACTCCAGTTTATTGTTGAAATGTGCATATATATACAGAAATACCATACATGTATACGTGTGATACTTATTTTTAAAGTATAATGGACACAGTTAATTGTGAATAAGTTATTTGTTTTGTTCCTCAATTTTCACTCCATCCAAATTAACATTTTGAACCGTCCAAAAACTGACTTACCTATCCAAGTGATGGGTGGACGGGTCTGTAGATAAAGCTATGCTGTCATCAAAGTCTCTATCGGAGCTGATGTTTGGACGGGTCGTAGATAAAGCTGTGCTGTCATCATGGTCTTTATCAGACATATACAGAAATATCATACATGTATAGGTGTCTCACTTATTTTCAAAGTGTAACGGACACAGTCAATACAGAACAAGTTTTTTTTGTTTTGTTCCAACTACCCAGACACGGCCTTCCTCGGTCGCGTCAACCCCATGGACTACGCCGGCGTGTTATCGCTCGACGAGTACGTGAAGCTACTGAACGACCTCAACGCGAAGGGCTGTCTGTTCGGCCCACTGCCCGAGCACATGGACAGGCTCGGCAGCAAGATGATCCTGTACGAGCTGGCCGGGTCGTCGATGGGTGTTGCAGACGTCGCGCTGCACAAGTACGCTGACATGACGAAAGCGGCGAGCGATAACACGATAACTTTCACCCCACCTAAATTCAAATTTTGACCCATCCAAAACGAGCTTACCCGTCCAAGTGATGGGTGGATGGATCTGTAGATAAAGACATACTTTCAAAAGTTGTGTGTTGCGATGGAAACAATCTGTTTCCTCCCAAAAGACTTACATTTCAGAAACAACAAATGGTTCATTAAGACATATTTGGGCATTCAGTATAGTATAATACATACAATTTTATACTGTATAATATGTTTTAAGCACTAAAAAAGAATCTTCTTGCGCAAGAAGTGCTGTTCTGATACATATTGATGGGTCTATTAGTGCTCTCTGCTCTGGGAAACATACAGAGAAAGTTCAAGTATTTAATTAGAAATACTCAACAATTAACGTTTGTGTATTTCAGTGAATTAGACACACTTGACTGAAGGTTGACAATCTGCTGGGACTACAAGACGCTTGGCTGAATTGAGGCCAGTCTGAAGGATAACACTCTGCTGGGACTACGAGACGCTTGGCTGAGCTGACTCCAGTCTGAAGTGTGACAGTCTGCTGGGACTAGCAGGCACTTGGCTACGATAACACCAGTCTGAAGGATGACAGTCTGCTGGAACTAGCAGCCAATTGTTTGTGTTCACATCAACCTGGAAGATGACAGTCTGCTGGGACAACCAGACACTTCTTGTTCTTCCCCTTGCTCCCTTGCGGGGTGGGGTCTTTCCACCTCTCTCTCTCGTCCGCAATTGCCATCCATTCATGGCTGTTCACGCCAGCCCTCCCCAGGTCTCGTTTTATGCTGTCGTTCCATCTCAGCCTTGGTCTTCCTCTCTTTCGTCTGCCACCCTCTTCTATTTTCCACGCTCTTTTCGCCAGTTTATCTTCACCCATTCTATGTACATGTCCTGCCCATCTTATTCTGTTACCGGCTACTTTCCTCTTTAGGTGTTTTTCATTCCAGTCTCCTCTCTCAATTCCTTTATCTTCCTTCTATCCTCTCGCGTTACTCTACATATTCTTCTGACCCAGTTGTTTTCTGCTACCTGTAGTTTCTCCTCCTGTCTCTCTGTCAGTGGCAGTGTTCCTAACCCATATATACAAGCTGGTATAACGCAGGCTTCTAACACTTTTCCTTTTAGTTGTTTCTTCAGTTTTCTGTCCTACATAATGCCTTCTACCCTCTTCCATGCTGCTGCTCCTGCTTGCACCTTCCTCTGTATTTCTTTACTACTCCTTCCATCCTCACACACTGTGCCGCCCAGGTATATAAAGCTGTTCACTTGTTTAATGGTCTTTCCGTCAATAACTACATGCAGATTTACCTCCTGTTCACCTATCCACATTACTTCAGTCTTCTCCAGATTCATTCGGAGGCCATGTTTTTCTGAAGGTGTCACTCCATTCTTGTAAAGCTTTCTGTAGTTCCTCTTTTTTATCAGCCACCACTGCTAGGTCGTCTGCATACAGTGTCTTCTTAAGTTCTTCCTGCTCCGATATCTTTCCATTGATCAGGTTCATTATCATAATGAAAAGCAGGGGACTCAAGGCACTTCCCTGTCTGAATCCTACTTCCACTCCAAATTGTTCCGATGTTTCTCCTTCGACTCTCACTAACGCTGTTGTCACCTGGCACATTTCTTCCACCATTCTGGCTTCTGCTTCTCCAACCTCCATCCATCTCAAGACTGCAAATGCGAGTTCTCTCGGTACGGTGTCAAATGCCTTTTACAGATCTACAAAACCGAACGCTACATCCTTTCTAAATTCTCTCTTCTTCTCGATAATTTGTCTGATGGCAAACAATCCATCATCTGTTCCTCTCCCTTTCCTAAATCCCAGCTGATTCTCTCCGATTTTGCTCTCCACTGTAAGCCTCACCCTAGCATCCAGTATCCTTTCCAACAATTTCAGGGCTTGGCTCAGTAATGTGATGCCTCTGTATCTCCCTGGGTCATAGATGTCCCCTTTCCCCTTCCATATAGGCACAATCACTCCTCTTCGCCACTCTGCTGGTATCTCTCCTGCTGTGAAGCACACATTAAACAACCTCGTCAGCCAATTGATTCCAACTATACTGTTTGCTTTCACCATTTCCAGTGAGAGTTCATCCACTCCTACAGCCTTTCCAGTTGTCATCTTCTTTACTGCTTTCTCCACCTCTTCTTCTGTTATTGTCCTCACCTCCAACTCTCTCCTTACAGTATGAGGTATCTCTATTTCACTTGGCTGTGCTATTACCAGTCTGAAGAATGACAGACTGTTGGGACTACCAGACACTTGGCTGGCTTAATACCAGTCTGAAGGATAACAATCTGCTTGGACTACCAGGCACTTGGCTGTGCTAGTACCAGTCTGAAGGATGGCAGTCTGCTTGGACCACCAGACAATTGGCTGTGCTGACATCAGTCAGAGAAGGATGACAGTCTGCTGGGAGTACCAACCAATTGGCGGTGCTGACACCAACCTGAAGGATGACAGTCTGCTGGGACTACCTGCCAATTGGCGTTGCTGACACCAACCTGAAGGATGACAGTCTGCTGGGACTACCAGCCAATTGGCGGTGCTGACACCAACCTGAAGGATGACAGTCTGCTGGGACTACCAGCCAATTGGCGGTACTGACACCAACCTGAAGGATGACAGTCTGCTTATTACATACTTGATTAAACATAACTGGTAATGCGATAGTCTTGAAATCAACATCAACCACTGCACTGAGCCAATTTTTTTAATCTTCTATATTATGATATTCTTTTCTGATTTCCTGAAAATAATGGTTAAATATTTTGATATTTCTAAGCTGAACACGATTGTTCTATAAAAGTGGGTGATAATATATTTGCATGCAATGTACTGTGTATAAATATCTTGCACATTATATCACACACATTCTTTTCAATGATGTACCTCTGAATATAAATAAAACAGAACATTATTTCTACAAGGTAACATTATTGTGATGTGTTCCTTAGATGTGGGAGCGCAGCTAGTGAAGTGGGTAGTACATCTCCGTAGCATGCCAGCGCTCTGAGTTCGAAACCCGGACCGGGCAGGCATGCTATTTGGCGTAAATACCTGGCTTTCAACATTGGGGAATATGTATCCCTCGTGACTCGGAGGTCACGTTATTGTCGGTTCCGTCTGAAGTTAAGAACCACTGCAGTGAACATCCTCAGTGCCAGCACAAAAGGTCAGTTTGCCAATAACGTTTTGAAAAAGGCTGACATTGTAACCACAATAATACAGACTAGCCAGTTAATAGAACGTTGCCGAGCGCAGGAAACAACTAGGATGTGACCTAATGTGTTCGTCTCACCAATATAGTCTCGTCGTGAATGATGGAACTACAAGATACAAGAAGTCTACCATAAATATTGTGTGACATACATCAACAAAGTGATGTTTATTGAAAGATTAAGGTCATGATCTATTTCAGGTTAATTTATTTATTACTCCACCCAGCTTTGAATATGATCAAAATATACAGTGGATTCTTGCGATACGGATTCATCGTGTTTCGCGTGTAAGGAATATCATTCCAATTACTGCGATGTGCAGCAAGGAATTTACTATTTTGTGAACATGAGGTATATGGAACAGATATACAAACCAGAGTCCAAATGTTGGACTGTATAGTTCTGAAGTAGATAAATATACTTTACGTTTCAACATAACCCACTCCAGTTACATTGCTTTACGAAAGTCAATTTGTTGAACGCTAGAAAACATAAATGCGTCATTGTAAAAATGGCGCCACCTACTTGAATTATTTATATATAACCTCGACTGCGTTGGTTTCTCAACCCATATTTATTCCCTTATTGGGTTGTATGAGTGGAAGTTGTAAGGAATCGGTGACATGTGTGATATCTTGTTTGAGTCGTTCCAGAGGCCATGTTTGTGTACAACTGCAATACTGTTTTACATGTGTATATATTTATATTGTTGCATTTAATAAACAAATCATGATTTCTGTTTTCAATTTGCAAAACTGTTATGCTGTTGAGCTACAATTAATTGTTTTGACTTAATTCAAATATGCTTGCTGTTGTGCATATTATTGAATACTTGATTGTTTTATGTTTTTCACACCATCTGTCACTATATGATAGTGCTACATTATTGTATCCAAAATAGCTGATGTTACAATATTAGTCGGGCAGCGAAGGGGTATACCAAGAAATCGAGAATGATTTTGAATGATGGCGGCTGAGAAAGCCTTTTATTCCCGTATCGTAGTATCAACATATCCTTGAACCTTGAAGTTGGTGTGATCTATATGTGTACAGCTCAGGGTCAATATAATTAAAATAAATTACGATAATAGTATATCAAAGCATAGTGCTGTACATTTGTATGTACAAAACACTTGCATGGACCATGCTGTCTCGGAAACAGTTGCGGTCCAGCTGAGACATCTGCGCTGGGTGGAGGATAATACTCCTCCACCGTCTTGCTCTGGTAGCTTAGTTGTTGTGGGCAGACGTTCACACTGGCGAAGCACACGCAACTCATTTCCAAGTGCCTTTAAAGTCTTGTACCTTTGGATCATTATGTCTTCATTAAAGTGTTTTTCAGCTTCTCTTATGTGAGTTTCCAATATGACCAACAGCTGTTGAACGTGGTCGTGAACTTTGAAAACATCGAGTTCAACAGCTTGCAAAGCGTGTGTCACTGGCTCCAATGTCGCGGAATATTTCGCCATGATAGCCATGCACAACAAGAATGTCGACGTTTCAGATACCCCTTGCCCCCTTGCGGATGTCCATATTCTACCTAAATCAATGAAAACGACGGTTTTTTAAATGTTGGTAATAGTCCAGCTATCACCGTGTACACACGAAGAGGCAGGTACCAGAATGCTCTTGCATGGTGCAGATTGTGTCAAGCAATGAAGACAGAAGATTGTCATAAACATAGTTGACTCTGATCTTGTCGTGCTAGCTGTCAGCTTTGCTCGCAAACTTGGCTGTGAAAGTTTTTAATAACCATCGGCACGAGGAAATCATTCCGATACGTCGATGCAACTGCTATGTCCCACATATTATCTAGGGCGAGGTATAACCAAAATAAATAAGGCAGTCTAGCATAAAGTAATTTATTGTATTTAAACTAGGTCACTACCGGTAACGTTAGCGTTTGTGATAGGGTACATAGTCAGCTGTGTAATTAAAATCCGCTTTAACATAAAGTGTGCTGTAGTACACAGGAAACAGCCTATCTTAGTTTTAATATCTTAATTTCTACCTTGAATAAACTGTACAACTACACAAACTATGGCGCCGTGCAAACGCCAAATAAAGGCTAGTCGACACATGACATATTCAAAATGCGATAATTGGGTAGATTTTGCAAAGGTTTGATGGAAGGAGGTGTAGATGGATAGTTTTCACTTCATATAATACTTGTAAAGTTATAGATGACATCACTGTTGTGTGGTCACAATTAATAGGCATATATATATATATATATATATATATACTTGAAGTGGGCTACCTATCTGAAAAGTCAAGTCATTAAGGTATCCAAATACGCTGGTAACCCTAGGAACGTTTGTGACATTACCTTAGCTGATTGTCCTGAACAATGAACAGGAATATCAGCCAATGGGTCGTAGGTAACGCATTAGTGGGGTTGTTAATCCTAGGCCATGGTAGCCATGAGGAAGATACGTTATATCTCCAGGCAAACTGCAGCGATGCTGCGTCGTTGATTCTATACGTATTATGTGGACGACCACATAATGTTGACTCGTTGGATGGATCAGTGAATGTTGTCTCAATGGATAGATCAGTGAATGTTGTCTCAATGGATGGGTGAATGTTGTCTCATTGGATAGATCAGTTAATGGTGTCTCAATGGATGGACGAATGTTGTCTCAATGGATGCATGAGTGAATGTTATCTCAGTAGATGGATGAGTGAATGTTGTCTCAATTAATCGGTGAGTGAATGTTGTGCGAGTGGATGGGTGAATGAAAGCTGTCTCAATGGTGGGTCAGTGAATGATGTCTCAGTGGATTAGTCAGTGAATGGGTGAGTTAATGTTGTCTCAATTGATGGGTGCGGGAATGTTGTCTCAGTGGATGGATCAGGGAATGTTGTCTCAATGGATGGGTATGTGAATGTTATCTCAATGGATGGATCAGTGAATGTTATCTCAGTGGATGGGTCAGTGAATATTGTCTCAATGGATGGGTTGTGAAGGTTGTCACAGAAGAAAGGTGATGTGTGCAGTGATGTAAATTAACCTGACTGAGGTCACGGATAGAAGAGTGTCTGCAATCGCGCTCAGTTCGTTTGTTGAAAAATCGAACCGAACACATGGCGCAATCGGGAGATGACGCCGCTTGCAGACACGTTCTATTAAATAATGCGTTATTGATTGAATGTGCAATGGAGGATTTATTGACGACATTTTTCTGAAGTTGAATGATGATTATATGAAGGGGTTTGTGATGGGATGAAGTATATATCAGGCATGGGGAAATAAACTTGAAAAATTATTAATTTACATTTAACTCAATTTGAAGAAACAAAACAATTTATATATATATTTATTAATAAATTGTATTTAAAACAAAACTGTCATGGTACATTTCGTGTGGAATGGCACAAGTGAAGCAGGTGTGAACCACATCACGTGTGCCAAGCGAAAGTTCACCTAATAATTGAATAAAACATGTCTCAATAAAGCTCCTCAATTAAGTTCACTCATTTATCCCGTCAAATAAACTACTCTTGTTTCTCAATTAAATCAACAATCAACTTTAAAACAAACAACCCTCAAGTGTTAACATTTCTTATTTACAGGTAATGTTTGAATGGTAATTAATGACAGTATTCAATTAAGTGGCTCACACAACACATACATAAGATGGACTTTCATCCTTTTTATTAAAATACATTTATTTCCAGGATAAAAATAAAAGGCACAACATTGCATATTCTAGAATATTATGTTAAAAGTCGATAATGGCTGAAATTCTGGATTAAGCACAGCTGCAGATTGCAATGTAGTTGTGCAACTAAATACTAACCTTAACCACCAATGTGTATATATGACATACACGTGTAAATATGTATTCTAATACCAAAATTACAAATAATTTCCTTATTGAATTATTTAGCGAAATCATTGATCTACAACTATAAAATACATGACATAATAAAATACAAGCCATAATATAACAGCTGGTAAAATATTGTCTATAACATGTGATGCATAACATTCATCCATACTCACACAAATCTCAATATTTATTTTAAATTAGAAGAACTACAAAAACACATTTAAGATGTTAATGTGATTGTCAATTTAAGTTTTCTCTAGAATTCATGATATTATTTTAGTGGAACAACCTGCGCCACCCGTAATTTAACATGTTGATAATTACAATATGGTACAACTGCAACAGACAGTACAGTGCTGGTACCCTAAGCAAAGTATAAACAAGTTGTGTGTGCATAGACACACACACACACACACACACACACACACACACACACACACACACACACACACACACACACACACACACACACACACACACACACACACACACACACACACACGTAATGTATCATACATGGCAGCAGGTGTCATGTCAATAAGTTGTATTCTGATAATGATCACTTTATATATATAAGATACAACTTCCACCACAAACCATGTTTTGCTCATAATGTGACTATGATAATTATATGCCATGAATACATTCGAAAAAATCTTTCTTTCACAAAATGATTTTTTAAATGAAATATAACTTCAAAATGTTAATTAATACACAATTACAATATAAATGAGTCAGACACCCATAAAAATATATAGGTAGGTTACTTACATGTACAATATCCAATAAAGGTTAAGCCATAATACATCCAGTCCATCTTTAAAAGTGCAGTGTTAATACATGAGCAAAAAACAAAACAATTCTTTATTAAGCCAGAACATAACTAGACCACCTTCAAAAGGTGATGATTATACATGAACAAAATAAGGTCAGGTCAGTATCTTGCATGGTTTTTCTGCCACCTGTCAATGTTTTGTCTACACAGTTGACCATAAATGACGGCCACAACTCACATGTGTATATATATAAGACAATTTCCATCACATTCAAAAACATACGATGTTCCTGTATGCAGTAAGGGATCTTTTCAGAATGTTGATGTCCAATATCAGACGAAATTACTTTCGTTTGGGGGGAGAGGTTCAGAAGCAGTTTTGTCTGGTGTCGGACATCCATGTTTTACACTTTGGACCGATACCGTTAATGTACTGATATCATCATCTCAACGTTCACAAACTTTCATCTGGGGGGGGGGGGGTTAAAACCAGATTAAAGTAATTTTGCCTGATATCGGACATCAACGTTCTGAGATAATCCCAAATGCATACTTATTTAATTGATAGTACTTTGATTTATTTGATTAAGTAATGTTTAGCATTTACATAAATGTAATTTATCTCTGTAATATTCGCGGATGTGTATACGTAGAATATTGGGTGTATATTATAGACAATAAAGTGATATCATTAAATATGTTAAAGCTGCTCCCTTAGCTCGTTTTGCTCATCTTGAGTTTGGTTCTTTTAAGTTCCAATGTGTATTGTGTAAAGAGTTTAAATAATGTGCAAAACATGTTTAATAAAAGAAACCTATTCTTAATTGTTGTTTTAACTGCCAAAAGAAATGGATTTGGTCATTATGCCTCGTAGCTTTTGAAAGCCACTTGGGTGACCAACATTTGGCGCCAGCCAGTTGGACATCAGCAGTCATCTGCCACAAAACTTGTTTCCAGTTCTTGATTCTTTGATAACAAAACACAGTAACTGCCACATCCACACAAATAACGAATAAATTTTAAGCAGCTCTCTAATGCCCAGGCATAATTACCACTTTTTCGGTTCTCACTTTATCGAAGTGTCGTGATGTACTACAGTAAAAATATCAACCCAGACTAGTAGCGAAAAGTGACGGAACCCCAACTCAGAATTCCTTGAATTAATTGTTATATGCGACATTAAGTAAGTTAGTTTTTGGATAATTTGTATGGCGAGTTCATCAAACTACGTAAGCAAGTAATAAATCAGAATGGTGTTTGTGCGTCAAGTCACTGGCCCACTGCCAGCTGAGGACGCCGACGCAGTAGACATGACATCGTCATTGTGCAACAAATGTAACTACTTCCTGCTTGGTTACTTACGCGCATATCTTTTTTTAATTTACTATGGAATTAACAAAGAATAAGCCACAACCACTGAGCCTTAACACACCTCCCCTGGCTGGAAAGAAACACCTGCTCCAAAATTACGTCATTTGATAGGTGTTTTGTCATAACAAAATATGTCAATGACAAAGATTGATATTTAGTAACTAAAGAGTAGATCAGCCAGTGGTGTCTGTAACAAGTTGGTATATATCAAATTTTTTTTGTAGTGTGTCGAGCACGAATCCATCGCGGAAATTCCTCTCAATCAGTTTAGCATAAAAAGGTAACGGTAAAAAGGTATACTGCATGGTATCCAGTCGTCGGGACTGCTCGGAGCGCTTACATTCTTACTCACTCATTTGATGGAAAAGAGCGCGTGGGCCCAGATTGGTAGAACGTTCTGGACTGTCTTTGCCTGTCATGTAGCTGCATGATATTATATGTGGCGCATACAGCACAAATTGGTCACCACCAGATCTTCACCAAACATTATCTGTCGACACTGGTTTCATGTGATTGTAAGAAAGGGTGCCAAAAGCACTTGATATAAAATTAAGCTAAACTTCAATTCGTAGCTCTCATTGATGACACTATTCAAGTATGTTTATGAAGTTGCTATTACACGCTGCATCTAACAATGTATAATTTAACTTATTTACAAGCGTGTTGTGGTATGATTTGTTTCAGTTTTCAATGTCACTAAGTTTTACATGTATTTTCAATATCACTAAGTTTTACATGTATTTGGTACAATGGTCAATAGAATGTAAATACTAAGTGGAATTAAATTGTCATAAAAGTAGATCGCAGAAAGTCATAAGCAAAGTTAAATAAGGACTAATGTGGAGTAATTTCTATGATATACCTTTGGTCATGATGACTATGAAATTACTGCTTAATTACTGGTTAGGTGTAGCCATTTTGGGAATACAATTCAATTTCTTGCCACCTCTGCCTCATTTACTATAGGTAATCAGATTTGCATTGATAAAATGACTACTCAATACGCTGCGCGTGTCGTCCTCTGCTTACATCGTGACCAACACAGCATGACGGCGGCACTACGAGAGCTGCATTGGTTACCTATGGCGCAGCGACCAGTCTCTCATGGTAGTTAGTAGAGTTAACCTGGAACGGTAAGGTTGACGCGCATTTTCATGTGCAGATCCCACCCTCTGGAATTATTCCACTAGAGCTAAGAACACAACGTGACTGGATGTTTTAGGAGGGACCTGAAAACCTTCCTCTTTAATCAGGCCTTTTCGTAAATTCTGTCATTTAAAATATATACATATATAAAATTATGTACATTTAATATTATATATGGCATCGCATTATCGCTGGGGTAAGAGCTTCGGACTCTCGACTGAGAGAATTCGGGTTCGTATCCTGTGCGGCGGTGTCGAACCTTGGGCAAGTTCATTTACTCTATATTGCTTCAGTTTACTCAAATGAATGAATGAGTACCTGGCTATATACAGTGGTGGATGTCTGTACGAATAATCTTCGCGCATTAAAGGCAGAGTGGCCGAATGTTTCCCAAAGAAGTCGAGATAGCGTTCGATTCAACAGGTCTGCCAGGGAGTAAAGTGTGAAGCGCTTTGAGTGGTCCCGAGGACTGGATACTGCGCTATATAAGAACGTACCTTTATTGATCTTTCATACGTAGATAATAGAAACGTGTAGTTTTTATGTTGTTATGTTATGTAACACATGTATTGTTATGTAACACATATACTGTTATGTAACACATGTACTGTTATGTGACACATGTATTGTTATGTAACACATGTATTGTTATATAACACATGTACAGTTATGTAACACATGTATTGTTATGTAAAACATGTATTGTTATGTAAAACATGTACTGTTATGTAACACATGTACTGTTATGTAACACATGTATTGTTATGTAACACATGTATTGTTATGTAACACATGTATTGTTATGTAACAAATGTTCTGTTATGTAACACATGTATTGTTATGTAACACATGTATTGTTATGTAACAAATGTACTGTTATGTAACACATGTATTGTTATGTAACACATGTATTGTTATGTAACAAATGTAATGTTATGTAACACATGTATTGTTATGTAACACATGTATTGTTATGTAACACATGTATTGTTATATAACACATGTATTGTTATGTAACGCATGTATTGTTATGTAACAAATGTATTGTTATGTAACACATGTATTGTTATGTAACACATGTATTGTTATGTAACGCATGTATTGTTATGTAAAACATGTACTGTTATGTAAAACATGTACTGTTATGTAACACATGTATTGGTATGTAACAAATGTACTGTTATGTAAAACATGTACTGTTATGTAACACATGTATTGTTATGTAACACATGTATTTTTATGTAACACATGTATTGTTATGTAGCACATGTATTGTTATGTAACGCATGTATTGTTATGTAACAAATGTATTGTTATGTAACACATGTATTGTTATGTAACACATGTATTGTTATGTAACACATGTATTGTTATGTAACGCATGTATTGTTATGTAACAAATGTACTGTTATGTAACACATGTATTGTTATGTAACACATGTATTGCTATGTAACACATGTATTGTTATGTAACGCATGTATTGTTATGTAACAAATGTACTGTTATGTAACACATGTATTGTTATGTAACACATGTATTTTTATGTAACACATGTATTGTTATGTAGCACATGTATTGTTATGTAACGCATGTATTGTTATGTAACAAATGTATTGTTATGTAACACATGTATTGTTATGTAACACATGTATTGTTATGTAACACATGTATTGTTATGTAACGCATGTATTGTTATGTAACAAATGTACTGTTATGTAACACATGTATTGTTATGTAACACATGTATTGCTATGTAACACATATATTGTTATGTAACACATGTATTGTGATATTATAACCAACTACGTAATGTATTCTTACTTCACGTTTTACTTTGTAAACACTCCTGAAACTGTTTGTAGAAATATGTGGTGTCTAAATAAATTTCATTTGATTTTAAAAATTCCGAAAAAGTGTACATTTACAACTATTCGGTCCCCGTGACATTGCGACTTCTGTATTGTACGTAGTTTTACTAAACATTTTGTTGTGAGTAGCATTTGTGATTACCTACCTAGACCAGTCAAGTATGGCATATATATGGCAGGCATATTTTGTGAGACATATTGATGCAACTCTGTGGTAAATATGAAGGACTTTATTTTATGCTAGGTTTTTCACTGTGCTGGTTAAAAAAGTCAAGTTGATGTTATATCCGTTATATACGGTTTTGAAAGGCGTATGACCGGGGAAAACCTTTTTTTCAGAAAACAATACTTTACTATAGCAATTTATATGTCCTGAGCTAAAGATTGAATTAAAACAACAATGATTTTCCTAAGTACAACGATTACTTTTGTAGACTTCGTAAAAGTTGACGCTGAAAATTGTGGCAACAACGTAACGGAGATGACACTTTCCTTTCAGGCTAGTTTCTCAAGGAAAAATAGTTCTGGTTTATTTAGCTGTTCAGCACTTTATTCATCATAGGAAGTTCAATCATTTGACATATTTGTTGATTTCCTGCTGCTACGCAATAATACGCAGTTGCTGATAGCGTGTTGTTTGTCATCTCCGTAAAGCGTCATGTCCGTAACTCGTCGCTCTTGTAAACCGGATAACCAAAAGACCAGTACTGTCACAGGCCATTTCATTGTGCAAAACTTATTATTTTCATACGTTTGGCCAATAAGTGCATTTGCATGAGTCTTAGCGTCATATTATTACTCTCTCAAAATTATAAATGGTTTTAAAATTTGTAAGTAAGGTTATTTATCCTCACAAGACGGATATATAATAGTTAAACATGTGTTGATGTATGTTACTTTATTAAATATTATACAAATAAACATAATTCAAAAATACAATCGTTAAGAATCAGCAAATATCTATATGGAAGCACAGAACGTGCTGTTTGTCATTCCAGTAACGTAACATCTCCGTAACGCGTCGCTCTTGTAAACCGGATAACCAGAAGACCAGTACTGTCAGCAGTCGTTAAAAAAATCAGTATTGTCATCAGTTTGATCAACAAGTGCATTCTCTCAGCACGTACTGTGTTATTCTGCTCACCATCACACAGAATAACTTCCGAGTATCTGAAGCTCACAACTTGTTGATATATATATATATATATATATATAATTATATTAAACTCCAGTTACAATAACTAGTTATATACATGTGTGTGTATATATATATATATATATATATACATGTATATATATATATATATATACATATACACATATATAATTATATTTATATATATATATATATATGTGTATATGTATATATATATATATATACATGTATATATATATATATATATATATATACACACACATGTATATAACTAGTTATTGTAACTGCAGTAACATGGGAAGTGACAGTTAATCATCCTAATGCAGTGTTGTTGTATTTACAGTGAAACCGTCGATATCATTTAATATGAGGCCTTACCATTTCTGTCTTACGCCAACAATAAAAAAGAATAATCATGGTACTTTCACACAAGTGTTACTACATGTAATTAGCAAATCCGGCGACATTCAACCATTTGCAGAATCTCTGAAAATGTTACCATTATTTCAATTATTATACTAGGAAATAACAAATATTAATATTTCTATTACAATGACATTTCCGTCATGTCCGGTACGCAGAATATATTATCTACTTCGGTGTGGTCTAATGTTGTATTAAAATTATATATAAGCAACAGGTAGTCTGCAATTATGTATACTAATTCAGATGTGTAAAATTAAAATAGCGTCAATGTAACCCTTTAATTGTGTATAGCTCGATTTGATAAAGAACCATAATTATAGGACGAATTCATAAAGTATTTAACATGTAAGGCATTTTGGAAGGACAGCAAATAAATATCATATAAAATAATATTTATTGTCATTTATTACACGTATGCGCTGCGTTGAAAAAACTATTTGGTCAGGTAGAGTTATATTTAGTTTTGTTCCGGCTCCGTGAAGATGTTAATATCCTTTCATTATGAAAATAATGCTCGTAGATTTGACCCAGTTTTCAAAGTAGCGTACAATCTGAATATCTTGTGAAATCGTGTGAAAATATTTTGCCTCTGTATCCCCCAATACTTCTTCTATCCACTTGCCCAATTTGAAGACAATCAAAGAAAATAATGTTTTGACCAAAATTGAAATCTCAATTGCACACTTTTGGCGTTTGTGTTGTACTATCTATTCGTAACCTGATAGTTGATTAAGCATGGTACTTGCATTAAGTCAATAAATTACATGAATACTGCCATTCCTAGGCAAGTAACTGTATATTTCACTTTCGCTAGGCTTTGAGCTTCTTTAAACAAACGGTGCTGCAGAAATTCCTCAGGTGGGAGAGGTTCCTTTATTTGGCACATGGGCTACTAAAACGTGGTGTAGTGTTTATAATCCAGTTCATGTATGATGTAATGACACCACTTTTGCATTATTACTTGTTATTTATGACACAATTG
>OZ023209.1:1201223-1233723 GCA_963995525.1 Escarpia spicata
TCAAGCAGGTTCCAAAGTTACCTTTGAAGATGTCGCGGTGTTTGGCGAATGCTGTCCAGCCGGCTGTGATCCTTCTTTGAATCTCCTTGTTTTGTTTTTTGTCTCTGATACTGTATCGCTGTCCGAGATAGACGTAGCTTTCAATGTTCTCTATCTGCGTCGTGTTGATATATATTGGTGTGTCATTTTCTAGCATCACTTTTGTCTTCGAGATGTTCATCTTGAGACCTTGTTTTTCACTTTCATCAGCTAGCTCCTGCAGCATGTTTTGTAGTTCTTCCGGTGTAGTAGCGCATATGAGTATGTCTTCGGCGAAGCGAAGATGGCTGAGATATTCTCCGTCTATCATCAATCCTCTGGTTTCCCAGGTCAGTCTTCGGAATATGCTTTCGAGTGTTGTCGTGAACAGCTTGGGCGATATGGTGTCACCCTGTCGTACTCCTCTCCTGATGTTGATCTTGTTGCTCTTTTTGTGTAGGTGGACTGTCACCGAGCTATTGCTGTAGATGTCTTTTAGGAGATCGATGTACACATCTTCTATCCCCTTTTCTTGAAGGGAGGTCAGTATTGCTTGAGTTTGCACCGAGTCGAAAGCCTTCTCGTAGTCGACGAAAGCGATGCAGAGTGGGATATTATATTCTTTTCACTTCTCTTTCAGTTGGTTTACGACGTGTATGTGGTCTGTCATTGAGTACCTGCTTCTGAATCCTGTTTGCTCTCCTGGTTGGTTTTCGTCCAGTGTCTTCTCTAGTCTGTTCGTTAGTATCTTTGTGAGTAATTTGTAGATGTTTAATAACAGACATATCGGTCTGTAGTTCTTCAAGTCTTTCTTATTTCCCTTCTTGAAGATTATCACCATCTTTGCGTTCTTCCAAGCGGTGGGTATTCGTCTTTCTGATAAGCATTTGGTATACAGCTTAGCCAGTGTCTTCGAGATTATATCTTCTCCTGCTTTTAATGTTTCACTGTTTACATGGTCGATGCCTGACGTCTTCCCATTCTTCATATCTCTTAGCCTTCCACTTCCCATGGTGTTATCTCTGGTACCTCTTTCGCATCGGTGTGAATTATGGTACTCTGTTCACTGTGATATAGCTCGGTGTAGAATTCCTCTATTCGTTCCATGATCATATCTTGGTCTTGTATTTCTCTACCCTGCTTGTCTAGAAGTGTAATCAGTCTGTCTCGTCCTAGTGTCTGCGTTCTTCTTGCTTTCTTCAGCCTCTTTGATGACATAATCGTTTCTCGTATGATCTCTTGTTTGTACTTCCTGATGTCCTCCTTTGCTTTCTTTTTGATGGTCTTGCATATTTCTGCGTACTCTATTTGTTTTTTACGGTCGCCGTTATCGACCATTTCTAGTCGTTTCTTCATTAGTGCTCGTGTCGGTGACGATATTCTCGTCACTACATGCCTGTTGATTGCTTTGGCTACACTTGTTGCACTTAGTTCCTGTAGAGTCTCGAATCGATTTCGCAGTTCGATTTGGAATTCAATCTTTTTTCTTCCGATTTGTGTGGTGTCTACACTTGGAGGTCTCTTGTTTACCAACTTCTTCCTTTCAGCCTTGACGTCTAGTTTGATGTTGCTCATTACCATTCTGTGGTCACTTCCAATGTTGACTTGGTTAATGACAGTTACGTCAGTCACCATGTCTGGCTTGTTTGTCAGGATGTAGTCAATTTCGTTCTTCGTTTCTCCATTTGGGCTTTTCCATGTCCATCTCCTTCCTGCTTTCTTCTGGAACATGGTATTCATGATTTTGTACTTTCTTGATGTTGCCCATTCTACCAAGGTGTCGTCTCTTTCGTTTCTTACACTTAGGCCAAATTTGCCTGTTGCCGTTTCCGAAATGTTTGTTCGTTTCCCTACTTGCGCGTTAAAGTCTCCCATCACTCTCTTGTAGTGGTTTGGCTTTTTTAAGGTCTCATCCACGTCGTTGTAGAAATTGTCTATGTCTTCTTCTGAGTATGATGTTGTTGGCGCATATACTTGTACTATCTTCAGTTTGTAGCGCTTTGTTATGCATAGAACAAGTTCTGCTACTCTGGGGCTGATGCTGTTAACCATCACTATATTGTCTTTCCATTTCTTGTTTATGTTGCTATGATCTTAAATTTGTAGTGCTGTTTTTATAACTTTCTTAATAATAATTTGACTGGACATTTGGTGCCACGTTTTTATGACGTTGGATTTTTTTTTTGCCATTTTTTATGTTTATATAAAATCTCAAATTGTTTACTCTTTTTGTTTCAGCGCCTTCGAACAGGTAAAATGGTATAAGAAGTGGCCGCTTTGTAAGGTAGTGAAGCATTCCTCTCTTCTTCTGACTTCTCCGATCCAGATCACATCCCATACCGACCTGGTTTCCATAAGTTCTTCCTCCAGTTCTTGTATCTGTTCATCTTTTAGTAGTGTTCTTACGTTATATGTTGCTATCTTCAGTCTATTTATATCATAAATTTGGAAATAAAAATGTAATAAATTTATATTAGTTAATTAATAAATAATAAATAACTACAATAATACATTATTAGTTTCAATTAAAATTTCAAGTAATAAAATTAATATGGGGTATGACGACTAAAGTATAAAATTATGACGACTAAACATTAAATTCGAGTTTAATGTAGTGTGTTTTAAGACGAGCTTTAAATGTGTCCATGACTGCATCAGTCGTAGATCTTTCAGCAACGCATTCCAGAGGGCCAGTCCTGCGCTCGAGAACGAGCGACGGCCGTACCGCGCAGGGTTGTGCTGCGAAACAGTCCATAGTCCACGGTCAGTTGACCGAAGTGCGCGGCGCGGCACGTATGGTGTAATCACTGACCCGAGGTAGGCCGCCGGCGTCTTGTCGTGAAGGACGATGAATACAAGCACGAGTAACTTATACTGGATGCGCCACTTCACCGGCAGCGAGTGCCGCGGCTATTCAGTGCTGCCGTGATGCTCTGTCGATCGCCCCGCTTAATACGTAATACGACTCTGGCCGCAGAGTGTTGCACCATCTCAAGGCGGTAGAGTAACCGGTCGGATATTCCGTACAAAATAGCGTTCCCGTAGTCTATTCTTGAAGTAACAAGATCATGTACGAGACACTTATGACTAAACGAGATGTCGCAACCTATGTGCCCTCAATATGTTAACACCACACACTCAAATAATCATTTAGCTGGTTGACATTCGAACCATAACTATTATTGCCTTAAGTTTCTCTTGCGGAGCAGTTATTGTCCCCAAAAAATCTGCATTTAGTAAAACACGACATCTACAGTAAACCTTTAGCAGATCACAGAAATGAACTGAAGAAACTATTCATCTGTATGACACATGTCACACAAATGAACTGAAGAAACTATTCATCTGTATGACACATGTCACACACATGAACTGAAGAAACTATTCATCTGTATGACACATGTCACACAAATGAACTGAAGAAACTATTCATCTGTATGACACATGTCACAGAAATGAACTGAAGAAACTATTCATCTGTATGACACATGTCACACAAATGAACTGAAGAAACTATTCATCTGTATGACACATGTCACACAAATGAACTGAAGAAACTTTTCATCTGTATGACACATGTCACACAAATGAACTGAAGAAACTATTCATCTGTATGACACATGTCACAGAAATGAACTGAAGAAACTATTCATCTGTATGACACATGTCACACAAATGAACTGAAGAAACTATTCATCTGTATGACACATGTCACACAAATGAACTGAAGAAACTATTCATCAGTATGACACATGTCACACAAATGAACTGAAGAAACTATTCATCAGTATGACACATGTCACACAAATGAACTGAAGAAACTATTCATCTGTATGACACATGTCACACAAATGAACTGAAGAAACTATTCATCTGTATGACACATGTCACAGAAATGAACTGAAGAAACTATTCATCCGTATGACACATGTCACACAAATGAACTGAAGAAACTATTCATCAGTATGACACATGTCACACAAATGAACTGAAGAAACTATTCATCTGTATGACACATGTCACACAAATGAACTGAAGAAACTATTCATCTGTATGACACATGTCACAGAAATGAACTGAAGAAACTATTCATCTGTATGAGTCACACAAATGAACTGAAGAAACTATTCATCTGTATGACACATGTCACACAAATGAACTGAAGAAACTATTCATCTGTATGACACATGTCACACAAATGAACTGAAGAAACTATTCATCTGTATGACACATGTCACACAAATGAACTGAAGAAACTATTCATCTGTATGACACATGTCACACAAATGAACTGAAGAAACTATTCATCTGTATGACACATGTCACACAAATGTGGATTCCTTACAATCCAGCGTCTCATTGGGCTTGGAAAGTGTTAGTAATGATAATGATTAGCATCTGTAAATTACGTTTATTGTAATGTTATTAAACATTTGTATTGTGAGGCCGGTTTCTCATTGACATGGTCCCTACAGTAAACTGATGTGAAGCAAAGCAATTCAGAAAATCCAGTCAGCTATGCAGATGGGTGTTATCTTTTGGTGTGTATATGCATGACAAAAACTATAATGCATATATACCTATATATGCGTTCGTAAGGAGGGGGTGGGTGGGTAACAGTTAACTATTTTTATTAACACTGCATGCACGGTGTGAGGGGATCGTTGATCAATGCCCACGGTACGCAAAGTACACAAACTAGGTATATGGTAGGGTCGTCACTCCTGAGTTAAAGCTACGTGAGGGGATCGTTGGTCACTGCCCATGGTACGCAATGTAAACAAACTAGGTACGTGGTAGGGTCGTCACTCCTGGGTTAAAGCTACGTGAGGGGATCGTTGGTCATTGCCCATGGTACGCAATGTAAACAAACTAGGTACGTGGTAGGGTCGTCACTCCTGGGTTAAAGCTACGTGAGGGGATCGTTGGTCACTGCCCATGGTACGCAATGTAAACAAACTAGGTACGTGGTAGGGTCGTCACTCCTGAATTAAAGCTACGTCAGGGGATCGTTGGTCACTGCCCATGGTACGCAATGTAAACAAACTAGGTACGTGGTAGGGTCGTCACTCCTGAGTTAAAGCTGCGTGAGGGGATCGTTGGTCACTGCCCATGGTACGCAATGTAAACAAACTAGGTACATGGTAGGGTCGTCATTCGTGAGTTAAAGCTACGTGAGGGGATCGTTGGTCACTGCCCATGGTACGCAATGTAAACAAACTAGGTACATGGTAGGGTCGTCAATCGTGAGTTAAAGCTACGTGAGGGGATCGTTGGTCACTGCCCATGGTACGCAATGTAAACAAACTAGGTACATGGTAGGGTCGTCACTCGTGAGTTAAAGCTACGTGAGGGGATCTTTGGTCACTGCCCATGGTACGCAATGTAAACAAACTAGGTACATGGTAGGGTCGTCATGCACTGAGTTAAAGCTACGTGAGTGGATCGTTGGTCACTGCCCATGGTACGCAATGTAAACAAACTAGGTACATGGTAGGGTCGTCACTCGTGAGTTAAAGCTACGTGAGGGGATCTTTGGTCACTGCCCATGGTACGCAATGTAAACAAACTAGGTACATGGTAGGGTCGTCATGCACTGAGTTAAAGCTACGTGAGTGGATCGTTGGTCACTGCCCATGGTACGCAATGTAAACAAACTAGGTACATGGTAGGGTCGTCACTCGTGAGTTAAAGCTACGTGAGGGGATCTTTGGTCACTGCCCATGGTACGCAATGTAAACAAACTAGGTACATGGTAGGGTCGTCATGCACTGAGTTAAAGCTACGTGAGTGGATCGTTGGTCACTGCCCATGGTACGCAATGTAAACAAACTAGGTACATGGTAGGGTCGTCACTCGTGAGTTAAAGCTACGTGAGGGGATCTTTGGTCACTGCCCATGGTACGCAATGTAAACAAACTAGGTACATGGTAGGGTCGTCATGCACTGAGTTAAAGCTACGTGAGTGGATCGTTGGTCACTGCCCATGGTACGCAATGTAAACAAACTAGGTACATGGTAGGGTCGTCACTCGTGAGTTAAAGCTACGTGAGGGGATCGTTGGTCACTGCCCATGGTACGCAATGTAAACAAACTAGGTACATGGTAGGGTCGTCATGCACTGAGTTAAAGCTACGTGAGGGGATCGTTGGTCACTGCCCATGGTACGCAATGTAAACAAACTAGGTACATGGTAGGGTCGTCACTCGTGAGTTAAAGCTACGTGAGGGGATCGTTGGTCACTGCCCATGGTACGCAATGTAAACAAACTAGGTACATGGTAGGGTCGTCATGCACTGAGTTAAAGCTACGTGAGGGGATCGTTGGTCACTGCCCATGGTACGCAATGTAAACAAACTAGGTACATGGTAGGGTCGTCACTCGTGAGTTAAAGCTACGTGAGGGGATCGTTGGTTACTGTTCACCGTACGCAAGGTACACAAGGTGCGTACAGTTTGGGGGGTTACCTCTGAATTGGACTTAAGACGTTTTGGAGAATAGCTCAGGTGTCGGCCCAGCACGGCTATAAGAACTTCCCAACTATTACTAATGCCTCATCAGTCACGGCCATGCCCATCGTAATTCTAAAAATGTGGAAATTATGAAAACGAGCTATTAGGAAAAAGCGTCAAATTCGATGAAGCACTAATTAAGCTCACACGTTACATTATACTACGACCAACCACAACAACTCTAGTTGACGTCGTGATCGCATCCACTGGTGTAACTACCCACTCCTAAGAAGTCGTATTAAGTAGATCCTCATCCGGCACATACACATTGTTTATTTAACTAATTGTGGATATTTATATATATACATTTCGATATATCGCGTTGTTGTAGCTTCGTAAAATGTTTGTGTCAATTGACTTGATCAGGTTCAACAGGTTGTCTTGATGTATATAGAAACGCAGAGACATAGCAGAACCGTCTATAGAGTAAACTTCCTTAACTAGAAAGTACTACTAAGAATTATAAAATTAGAAAAACGTCCTGCTCTATGGCTATGAGGTATTGAGAGATACGAAACTGACAACAAGAAAACTATAACTATAAACAGTGCTAATGAGGAGGAATTACCAAACTAACGCCATGACAGGAATTCAGAAAAGAAAGTGGGGATGAATTGGACATACCCTTCGGAAGGAAAGACAGGCAGTAGAGTGGAACCCACAAGGAAAACTAAAACCATGCAGACCCAAACAGAGTTTGTGCAGATCCATGGCTGTATATAAAGAAACACGGAACCAACTGGCATGACACGAAAAAAGCTTCAAACTACAAAGTGAGTTGGAGAAGCATCGTCTCAGACCAATGTTTCACTCAGACTGAATAGGAATAACAAAATAATAGCAAGTTTCTTAAGTACAACAACTACGCCTGGATATATCCTTTCAGAGACCCTTGCTGGTTGCGTACGACACCGTGTAGCACAAAGGCGTAACACTGAATATGCTCCAAATTATCCCTAACAAACACATGATCCGGGTTATACAAGAACTCATAACAAACCGAAGCTGCAACATATACGTTGTACATATACATCACAAACCGAAGCTGTAACATATACGTTTTACATATACATCACAAACCGAAGCCGCAACATATACGTTGTACATATACATCACAAACCGAAGCTGTAAAATATACGTTGTTCATATACATCACAAACCGAAGCTGTAACATATACGTTGTACATATACATCACAAACCGAAGCTGTAACATATACGTTGTACATATACATCACAAAAAGAAAGCTGCAACATATACGTTGTACATATACATCACAAACCGAAGCTGTAACATATACGTTGTACATATACATCACAAACCGAAGCTGCAACATATACGTTGTACATATACATCACAAACCAAAGCTGTAACATATACGTTGTACATATACATCACAAACCGAAGCTGCAACATATACGTTGTACATATACATCACAAACCGAAGCCGCAACATATACGTTGTACATATACATCACAAACCGAAGCCGCAACATATACGTTGTACATATACATCACAAACCGAAGCTGTAACATATACGTTGTACATATACATCACAAACCGAAGCTGTAACATATACGTTGTACATATACATCACAAACCGAAGCTGTAACATATACGTTGTACATATACATCACAAACCGAAGCTGCAACATATACGTTGTACATATACATCACAAACCGAAGCTGTAACATATACGTTGTACATATACATCACAAACCGAAGCTGCAACATATACGTTGTACATATACATCACAAACCGAAGCTGCAACATATACGTTGTACATATACATCACAAACCGAAGCTGTAACATATACGTTGTACATATACATCACAAACCGAAGCTGCAACATACACGTTGTACATATACATCACAAACCGAAGCTGTAACATATACGTTGTACATATACATCACAAACCGAAGCTGTAACATATACGTTGTACATATACATCACAAACCGAAGATGTAACATATACGTTGTACATATACATCACAAACCGAAGCTGCAACATATACGTTGTACATATACATCACAAACCGAAGCTGCAACATATACGTTGTACATATACATCACAAACCGAAGCTGTAACATATACGTTGTACATATACATCAGAAACCGAAGCTGTAACATATACGTTGTACATATACATCACAAACCGAAGCTGCAACATATACGTTGTACATATACATCACAAACCGAAGCTGTAACATATACGTTGTACATATACATCACAAACCGAAGCTGCAACATATACGTTGTACATATACATCACAAACCGAAGCTGCAACATATACGTTGTACATATACATCACAAACCGAAGCTGCAACATATACGTTGTACATATACATCACAAACCGAAGCTGTAACATATACGTTGTACATATACATCACAAACCGAAGCAGCAACATATACGTTGTACATATACATCACAAACCGAAGCTGTAACATATACGTTGTACATATACATCACAAACCGAAGCCGCAACATATACGTTGTACATATACATCACAAACCGAAGCTGTAACATATACGTTGTACATATACATCACAAACCGAAGCTGTAACATATACGTTGTACATATACATCACAAACCGAAGCTGTAACATATACATTGTACATATACATCACAAACCGAAGCTGTAACATATACGTTGTACATATACATCACAAACCGAAGCTGCAACATATACGTTTTACATATACACCACAAACCGAAGCCGCAACATATACGTTTTACATATACATCACAAACCGAAGCCGCAACATATACGTTTTACATATACATCACAAACCGAAGCCGCAACATATACGTTTTACATATACATCACAAACCGAAGCCGCAACATATATGGGACTGAATTATGGTGACATACAGCAAACGTTAACACATGATTCGACTAGCTTGGACATGTAGCTTCAACGATGGCGTCTCCGACACAAAATAGTAAACGAGAAGAGTCGAGTGTGATGCCTGGCAACCTAGCCTCGAAAAGAAACCTTTGTTACGGAAACCAACGCCAGAGACCATCACCCGAGAGACGATATAGCAAAGGCAGCAAAGTGTAAGTAGTCCAGCGGATAGGTGCAGAACAATTATGGAATTATGCACTTTTTTTTTTAAAGCAAGACTGCTCATCTATTCTATGGAAAAAGGGAACCATTTTAAATATTGGAGGCATACCAGATGTTGTTGCGTTCAGGAATGTCGGCATTATTTTTAAATTCAAAATCCTCATATCTTAATAACTGCATTACATAGAGCAAAAATATGTGAATCTAGATTGATGTTTTTGGATCAAAGATTTCATATTTGTTACTCGTGAAGTTCTACGACATTCACTTACGCCATTTTTAAAGATGGCGTTCGTCAATACAAATGTAACGATATCCTAATAATAACAATAATAATAATTTTATTTATAAAGCGCCGTATATCCGGAATATAATTCTGTTCAGAGGCGCATAAAAATACAACATTGTTAAAATATAAATATACAATTGTTTGAGATTACATGGTAAATATATTACATAAGATACGTAAACTATTATGTAACAAAAATTGTAAGGCTTCTAACACTCGTAATGTATAAGCGTAACTTATCCATAATAAAGTAATAGTAAAATAAAATAATAACTACGTTACTTAGAACCGTATAAATTATTGCAGTTTGTGACTGCTTGTCACTGCTTGTGCGCTATTTTGTAGCCTATTAGACAGTCTTTCATACTAACTGTATTAGAATAGAATAGGAAGAAGGGGAGGTGGAGTTATTTTATATGTTAAAGAATCGATATAGGCTTATGAAATAAAATTAGAAAGAGATACAGATTGCGAAGAAGCTGTTTGATGTAACATAGTTACAGGGAAGTCAACGTTAACGGTGGGGTTAGTTTATCGAAGTCCAAACATAAGTGTAGAAGAGAATGAAAAAGTACAAAACGCTATAAGGGAAGTTAGCAAACGGGACTGTATTATTATGGGAGATGTTAACCATGGCCATATACAATGGAAATATCTACAGAGTACGTGGAGTGAGGACCATAAGATTTTAGTTTTAGTACAAGACAGTTTCCTTTCTCAACATGTGTTAGAGCCAACCAGGGTGAGAATGTGTTCGACATAATTTTGTCCTCACAGAATAAATTAGTTGATAATGTCAAATTATGCGAGCCACTGGGAAGTAGTGATCACAACCAGATACATTTTACCATCAAAGTAAAATCAGAAATAAATAATAAAAAGCAGTTCAAGAGAAATATTCAAAAAGGAAGATATAAGGTAATGAGGAAATATTTAGCAAAGATAGACTGGAACAACACACTGAAGAATATGTTAGCAACAGAATGCTGGAATATCTTAAAGAGCGAAATTAAGTGCATCGTCGATAAATTTGTTCCTTTAAAAAACAAGGGAAACGGTCCAGAAAGAAATACTTATCGAAAGAAGCCATTAGAAAAATTAAGTACAAACAAACGATGTGGAAGTCATGTAGACGTACTGGAAATAACGAAGACTACAATATTTATAAAGAAGCACTAAACCAAGCTACAACTGAAATTTGAAGAGAAGCTATGAACAAAAATTAGCTTATAATATAAAACAAGACAGCAAGAGTTTTTATGCATATGTTCGGAGCAAACAGAAAGTTCATGATAAGGTGTTGTTGTTTGAAACGGGATGTACAATGGCAAGTTCTTCTGACAGATATTCAGTTAGTCGTTTTGATACGACCGACTAGTTATTGATCTGCCAATATCAATGTGCTGAATATCTTGCGTGCGCACAGACCACATACATACGAGTTGATAGTGTGATGTGCCTAGCGTCGCCGATATGTTTCATACTGAACCAACACTGAGAAAAATTGCATAATATTCTTTGTTCCAAAACAGTGTTTGTGCGTCAAGTCACTGGCCCACTGCCAGCTGAGGACGCCGACGCAGTAGACATGACACCGTCATTGTGCAACAAATGTAACTACTTCCTGCTTGGTTACTTACGTGCCTATCTTTTTTTCAATTTACTGTGCGATAAAGGCAAGTGTTCAAACAAACTGAATGGCCTGTAAATAGAGTAGACTTGCTATGGAATTATCAAAGAATAAGCCACAACCACCGAGCCTTAACACACCTCCCCTGGCTGGAAAGGAACACCTGCTCCAAAATTACGCTGGCCGGCTGCACATGGATACATTCAACTCAACGCCATTTGATAGATGCTTTGTCATAACAAAATATGTCAAAGACAAAGAGAGACATGTAGTAATCAAACAGTAGTTCAGCCAGTAGTGTCTCTAACAGGTTGATATATATCACATCTTTGTTGTAGGGTGTCAAGCATGAATCCATCGCGGAAATTTCTCTAAATCAGTTTAGTATAAAAAGGTAACGTGAGTTTTTATATAGTGTGGTATCCTGTCTTCGGGACAGCTCGGAGCGCTTAAATTCTTATTCACACATTTGATGGATTGCTAGAACGTTATCTCTGCACTGTCACTACCTGTCATGCAGACAACTGCATGATACTATACGTGGCGCATACAGCACAAATTGGTCACCACCAGATCTTTATCATACATTATCTGTCGACACTGGTTTCATGTAACTGTAAGAAAGGGTGCCAAAAGCACTTGACGTGAGATAAAATTAAACTTCAAATCGTAGCTAACATTGATGACACTGTTCGCATGTGTTTCTATATTTGCTCATTCACGCTACAACTAACAATGTATAATTTAACTTATTGATAAGCATGTTGTGGCATGCAAGTTTTCAGTTTTCAATGTCACTACGTTTTACAGCATGATGGCGGCACTACGAGAGCTGCATTGGCTACCTGTGGCGCAGGGGCCAGTCTCTCTTGGTTGTTCCTAGATTAATCCTGGAACGGTTCGGCCGACGCAACGTTTCATGTGCAGGTCCCACCCTCTGGACCTTTCTGCCACTACGGCCAACAACACAACGTGACTGGACGTTTTAGGACGGGCCTGAAAAACTTTCTCTTTAATCAGGCCTTTTTGTAATTTCTGTCTTTTTATATATGTACATATACATTTTAATATTATATATGGCATCGCAGTAGAGCAGCTGTAAGAGTTTCGGACACTCGACTGAGAGAACCCGGGTTCAAATCCTGTGCGACGGTGTCGAACAATTGGGTAAGTTCGTTTACTCTTCATTGCTTCAGTTCACTCAGCTGTATGAATGAGTAGCTGGCTATAGACAGTGGTGAATATTTGTGTACGAATAGTCTTCGCGCATTAATTGCAGCGTGGCTCGATATTTCCCAGATAAGTCGAGATGGTGATCGATTGAACAGTTCTGCCAGGGAGTAAAGTGTCAAGCGCTTTCAGCAGTCCTGAGGACAGGATACTGCGCTACATAAGAACTTACCTTTCATACGTAGATAATCGAAACGTGTAGATGTTATTGTGTTATGTTATGTAACACATGTATAGTGATATTATAACAACCTACGTAATGCATTCTTACTTCACGTTTTACTTTGTATACATTCCTGGATCTCTTTACCATATGCGGTGTCTAAATAAATTTGATTTGATTTTGTTTTAAACGAAATTTTTTAATGGTTTTGAAAGGGATATGACAGGGGAAAACCGTTTTTTTCAATAAACAAAATACTTTACCATTGCAATTCATATGTACTGAGCTAAAGATTTAATTAAAACAAACATTATTTTCCTAAGTATAACTATTACTTATGTAGACTTCGTCAAAGTTGACTTTGGAAATGGTGGCAAAAACGTTACGCAAATGACACTTTCCGTTCAGTTTATTTTCCCAAGGAACAATCTATCTGTTTTACTTGGCTGCTCGATACTTTATTCATCCTAGGAAACTCGATCATTTGACATATTAACAGATTTCCTGCTGCTACGCAATAATGCGCAATTGCGGTTAGCGTATTGTTTGTCATATCTGTAAGGCGTCATGTCCGTAACTCGTCGCTCTCGTAAACTGGATAACCAGAAGACCAGTACTGTCACCGGCCATTTCAGTGTGAAAAAATAATTAAAGGAAAAAATCATTATTGACATCAGTTTGATCAACAAGTGCATGCACTCAGCACCTACTGTGTTATCCTGGTCACCATCACACAGAATAACTTCCCGAGTACCTGAAGTGTGCTATATATATATATATATATATATATATATATATATATATAGTCAGTGGCATTGCGGATATGCCTGCCCTTCATTATTGCTTCACATATATATATATATATCATGGTATTTTCACACAAGTGTTACTAAATGGCGAATCAGGAGACATTCTAGCATTTGGAGAATATACTAAATCAGATGTTGACTAAAATTAAAATAGCGTCAATGTAATCATTTAATTGTGTGTAGTTCGATTCGATCAAGAGCAATAATTACACGACGTGTAATAGCAAGGGAAATTCAAAAAGCATTCAACATGTAAGGCAGTTTGGAAGGATAGCAAATTAAATATCATACAAAATAATATTTATTGTTATTTACTATATATATGTGTTCTGTCAGAAAAATTATTTGATCAGATAGCGTTACATTTAGTTTTGTTCCACCTTGGTGAAGGTGTCCATATCCTTTAATTATGGAGATAATGCTCATAAATTGGACCCCGAATTCAATGTAGCATACAATAAGATATAACGATCATTGAGTGAATATATTTTGCCTCAATATCCTCTAATCCTTTTTCTACCCACACGTCAAATTTGAAATGTTTCTGACCAAAATTGAAACCTCAATTGTCGTTTTGGCTGTACTATATATTCGTACTCTGATATTTGATTCAACATGCAAATTGCTAATCCAATAAAATTACTTGAATGCTGCCATTCCTAGGCAAGCAACTGTATTTCACTTTCTCTATGCTTTAAACATCTTAAACAAACAGTTCTGCAGACATTCCCCAGGTGGGAGAGGTTCACTTATTTGGAATATGGGGTAGTTTATATTATCTAGTTCATGTATCATCCAATGATACCACTTTTGCATAATTACTTGTTATTCATGACATAATTGAGAAGATATTAATGATCTGTAATAAATGTAACTGTTTTGAATAGTGAGGTTTGAATCTACATCTGAGTATATTTTTAAGTAATCACAGTCGAGATGCAATTGTTTAATGGACACATGTAATAGTTGTTCACGGCATTGCGTCACACTTAACCAGGATGAGTTGTGTGCACGAAGTAGCAATGAAGTGTTCTGGAATCTAGGTAGGTATCCAATAATAGAAACATTTAGGGTAAATATAAGAATGACACTAGGTTTGTTATAATAATATCCAATTGTGAACAATCATAGTGGTGAGCGGCGGTCAGTCGTTGGTCAGTCGTAAGTTTATGATCATACGCGACTAGGGTACTGGTCTAAAGGGTCTAGGGGGTACGGTCATGTGGGCCCATTATAAAAGGTCTACGGTCACGCCAAATTCCAAATGTCTAGGGGGCACGTGCCACCAAGGCCTCCTGGATCCACCTATGCATTCACATATCTAACTATCTAGTCATTATAAACGAATAAAAAGCAGTGACTAATTATTACATAACTCGCATAGATCTACATACTCCTCAGTTTTCCATGTATGCATACTAATTAATTTTCAATTAAAACAGTTCGCACTTACACAGTTATTTTATAATGTTACGCGTACACCGATCCGGAGATAAGACATGATAATGGTTGATGTGTTTCTTCTTCCTGGTTCCCCTGTTTACGAGTGAGGATCACTTGCTATCAAAGAAAGAAAGAAAGAACATTTATTTGAACTCATATACATAATATCATTCTTCTTGGTTGTATACATGTAATATGCATTAAAAAAACATAGACCCACATATGATATATCATAAGTATGCATATAAATAATTTACGAATAATCAGTAAATAAACTTTTTTTCTCCAGATGGAGTCAGTGATTCCTACTACGGAGTTGTATGTATTTTTCCCGATCCTGGTGGTGCGGATCCAGATTCACGGGGTGAGTGGGGTGCACGCCCCGTTTTCTGTCAAATGTGTTCAATTGGAGGATCTTAGTGAACCCCAACGGGTGGTGCACTTGAAGGTTTTGGTGAGCCTCAAATGGGGAACAGATTGTTTGTTTGGTAAGCTTCATACGGGGCGCCGCTGATTCATGATTAACTGGGTGGTTAAATTCAAGATCGTTGGTTAAATTCAAGATCCGCTTTTGAGGGTTTACATACCCTACCTGTTTAGTAATTGTTAAGTGGCGTAAACAAAGCATATTACATCTGCTATATCTCTGCCACACGCATTTTTACAACGACGAAAGTAGTTTCTACCAGTATTCTGACCACCGAAAGAAATGTGACAATGACGAAGGAAAATATACCATCCAAAGTACGAACAACTAACGAAATGTTATCACAGACTGACGACAATAACAAGAATAACGTTTTTCAATACCTATATATAGAACAACCGAGGAATTACCAGCAGATTGCAGGCCCTCTCATCTACATATTATTACGTTATATCTCATCTCAGTCACCACAGATCCACTCGCCTCTTTCTATATCTCCTCCCAGTTACCATGGATCCAGTCACCTCTTTCTATACCACCTCTCAGTCACCATGGATCCACTCGCCTCTTTCTATATCTCCTCTCAGTCACCACGGTTCCACTCGCCTCTTTCTCTATCTCCTCTCAGTCACCACGGATCCATTCGCCACTTTCTCTATCTCCTCTCAGTCACCACGGTTCCACTCGCCTCTTTCAATATCTCCTCTCAGTCACCACGGATCCACTCTCCTCTTTGTATATATCCTATTAGTCGCTACGAATCCACTCGCCTCTTTCTATATCTCCTCTCAGTCACCACGGATCCACTCACCTCTTTCTATATCTCCTCTCAGTCACTACGAATCCACTCGCCTCTTTCTATATCTCCTCTCAGTCACCACGGATCCACTCACCTCTTTCTATATCTCCTCTCAGTCACCACGGTTCCATTCGCCTCTTTCTCTATCTCCTCTAAATCACCACGGATCCACTCGCCACTGTCTCTGTCCCCCCTCAGTCACCACGGATCCACTCTCCTCTTTGTATATCTCCTCTTAGTCACTACGAATCCACTCGCCTCTTTCTATATCTCCTCTCAGTCAACACGGATCCACTCTCCTCTCAGTCACCATGGATCCTCTCGCCTCTTTTTATATCTCCTCTCAGTCACCACGGATCCACGGGCCTCTTTCTATAATTCTTCTCAGTCACCGCGGATCCACTCGCCTCTTTCTGTATCTCCTCTCAGTCACCACGGATCCACTCGCCTCTTTTTATGGCTCCTCTCAGTCACCATGGATCTACTCACCTCATTCTACATCTCCTCTCAGTCACCACTGATCCACTGGCCTCTTACTATATCTCCTCTCAGTCACCACGGATCCCCTCGCCTTGTTCTACATTTCCTCTCAGTCACCACTGATCAACTCTCCTCTCAGTCACCACGGATCTAATCACCTCTTTCTACATCTCCTCTCAGTCACTACGGATCAACTCGTCTCTTTCTATATCTCCTATCAGTCACCACGGATTCACTCGCCTCTTTCTACATCTCATGTCGGTCACCATGGATCCACTCGCCTCGTTCTGTATTCATTCGCGTCTATGGACCAGACACCTCCGATCTACCAATTGGCGATGCATTTGGAAAAAACCCAAATATGGTTATATTTAAAGTTATGAAATTTTTCAGTGGTCAAATTCAGTCAGTCATAGTTCAGGTTTGCGTCATATATGTGGAGTTTAAATTATCATCTGCTGTATGCAGTTGGCCGGCTGAACTTTAATAATGATGGGAACGAGTTCAAAACACACTATGGTGACAATAGCTGCCCTGGGTCTATTGCTCCAAGATGGCTGTAAACTAGGTTAAACTACTACAATGGTCATTTTTTGTAAGGAAGCATGTTAGAAGGAACGTCTATGCTTTAAAGGAACAACTTTGAAAATCTACAGCTGCGTCTACACGAAGCGTATAACCCGGGTTAAATCTGTAGCGTCTACACGAATCATCTCGGTGCAGTGGGGTCAGTACGACGTGAGAGGTGCTTTGTAATGCCTCTATGGAGTGCGTTACTCATTCTACTTACGGATACAAATTGTCCAGCTACACACCCGCAAATAAACTTATCAAATTGACTAATATCAAACATGTACGTCAACCTCATCGCAATCATTAGGCTGCTCATGCAGATGATAAACTGCAAACCTTTTTTTGTTTCTTATCTGAGTTGGGAGTCCTGACGTATCCGCCTCCAGGACCTAGAGCTCTGCGATAGATCATGGCTTATCCTGACGTATATTTTGGCGTCTCTGACGCTTCCACCGAAATAAGCCTGAATGCCCGCCCTCCCCAAATGTTCAAAAGACATTTGCACTCATCGGTGCTCCAGTTCAGTCGTCTCCCACTAATTTTTCGATTTGGATAGAATTTGTAATAATTCTTGGTGTTTGGCGCGGAAGAGTAGAAGCGGAAGTGAATTAACGACCACAACAACATCTATAGCGGAGCGAAGACACTATGAGACAACCCGCGGGTTATCCATCTACACGAGCGCTGCTGACCCTAACCCGCGCCTGGCCCGAGCCTGGTCCACCTACAATTGAGGGGCTAACTTAGCTCGGGCTAACTTTTAGCACGGTATTTTAGCACGGCACTTTGTCACCGTGCAGATGCGTATCCCGGGTTAAAAACGTCTTGTAGACGAGGCTTATGTTCCGTCTTGTAATTAGCCATGGCTATAAAGTATATCAGATAAATGGTATAATTTCACCAAGTCAAAACGTGTTCATTTACTGAGAGTAGACTGTCGGTTTAAAAGGTGTTGCCGATAATAATATTGTCACACGCTACACGACTCCATTGAGGCTACAGAGACAGTCGCGCATGGAAGCCAGGTATCAAAAGAGAGCAACCAGGAAGTTTAAATAAATCCAAACTAAGTGCCTAGCGTACGTCCTACCTGGCTGTATCGCGTGGCCTTACGTAATTGACAGTTGTAACAGGGATAGACTATGGGAGCTGCCCAGACAAGGGAACAACTACAGTGTGTTTGTGCTTGTGTGTGTGTGTGTGCGTGCGTCCGTCTGTGCGTGCATGCTTCCGAGCGTGCGTGCGTGCGTGCGTGCCTGCCTGCCTGCCTGCCTGCCTGCCTGCCTGCCTGCCTGCCTGCCTGCCTGCCTGGCTGCCTGCCTGCCTGCCTGCCTGCCTGCCTGCCTGCCTGCCTGCCTGCCTATATGTGTTTGTGTATGCGATCGTGCGTACGTGCGTGCACCAGTGTGTGTCCTTGCGAGTGTGCGTATGAATGGTGCATACGTTCGTGTGCTTTCATTCAAAATACACATTAGTGACACCCCTGGCATTGACACCCCTTTCCGCGAAGTGGTGTTAACTGTAAGGGGTGTCACTACAACACAATTTTCAATAATTGGGTCTAATATATATATATATATATATATATATATATATATATTATATATATATATATCCTCCGTATGCTATATTTTCATGTCGTAACATAGCGGCCTACTATTTTTTATTTACATGCTAATAACTACAGATTTATACAGTTTTATAGTTTAGGCCCAAATAACGAAAACACCGGAACTAAATTAATATTAGCTGGAATTAGCCGGACCTTCAGCATCACTCCGCTGTCGGATGGTGACATCGGAAGACGGTGGAGGTGGGGTGAGATGCTGTTGAACTTTTTTTCGGCGCCGTTCCATATCTTTTGCTATTCACAAATGATCGATTTGTACGCCCATGGGTCTCTCCAAAAAAACTCGTCGGCCCTATCAAAAGAATGGAGGAACATAGCAACCAACCGGCAAAGAACCATTTGTTCACCCTTTTTTTAAAGCAATGTTTAGTGAATGAATACGTATTTAATTCCACGTTTCTACCACATTTGTGCACATTCCCAAATGTCTTCCGAAAGCTGGGCCTACAACCATATAAGAAGTTGTTTTTGCATGAACATTTGAAGAATATTAATAGTGCCTAGGGGGCGCAGTGGCCGAGTGATTACAATGCCGGATTGTCGACCGGGGGATCCCGGGGTTCGAATCCCGGCGCCGGCCGGGCGGTGGTTGGATACTGGTTCGGCCACCATGTGAAAACTTGGACAATTTCGTTCACCCTACGTTGCCCACCTTCCAATCCGCACCGGCTAGCGTCGAATGGTAGGCCAACAACACCAACATGCAAAGTACATTGAAGCCAAGGCCCCCAGTCCCCAGCAGCTTCGAAAGAGTCTATAACCAAGGAGGCGGTTCGGGTCAACTAGGGCTACGTGCAGGGGGTGCTAAGAATCTGTGAGACAAGAAGAGCTGCCGAGAGAAGGTAAGTAGACTGAAGATAGCAACATATAAGGTAAGAACACTACTAAAATATGATACAAGAACTGGAGGAAGAACTTATGGAAACCAGGTCGGTATGGGATGTGATCGGGATCGGAGAAGTCAGAAGAAGAGAGGAATGCTTCACTACCTTACAAAGCGGCCAGTTCTTATACCATTTTACCTGTTCGAAGGCGCTGAGACAAAAAGAGTAAAACAGATTTTATCAACATAAAAAATGGCAAACAAAAAATCCAAGGTCATAAAAAAATGTCCAGTCAAATTATCATTAAGAAAGTTATAAAAACAGCACTACAAATTTAAGATCATAGCAACATAAACAAGAAATTGAAAAACAATGTAATGAGGGTTAACAGCATCAGACCCAGAGTAGCAGAACTTGTTCTGTGCATAACAAAGCGCTACAAACTGAAGATAGTAGAAGTATATGCACCAACAACATCATACTCAGAAGAAGACACAAACAACTTCTATAACGACGTGGATGAGACCTTAGAAAAGCCAACCCACTACACGATAGTGATGGGAGACTTTAATGCGCAAGTAGGGAAACAAACAAACATTTCGGAAACGGCAACAGGCACATTTGGCCTAGGTGTAAAAAAAGAAAGAGGCGACATCTTGGTAGAATGGACAACATCAAGAAAGTACAAAATCATGAATAGCATGTTTCAGAAGAATACAGGGAGGAGATGGACGTGGAAAAGTCCAAACGGAGAAACGAAGAAAGAAATTGATTACATCCTGACAAACAGGCCACACATCGTCACTGACGTAACTGTCATCAACCAAGTCAACATCGGAACTGGCCACAGAATAGTAATGAGCAACATCAAACTGGACGTCAAGGCTGAAAGGAAGAAGTTGATCAACAAGAGACTACCAAGTGTAGATACCACACAAATAGGAACTGCGAAATCGATACGAGACACTACAAGAACTATACGACATGGACACGATGAGCGAAACATCACTGAGATGATCCAGCTAAGAGCGACAAGTGTAGCCAATGCAACCTACAGGCACGTCATGACGAAAATGTCGTCACGGACACGAGCACTAATGAAGAAACGACGAGAAATGGTCGATAACGGCGACCGTAAAATCAAATAGAGTACGCAGAAATATGCAAGACAATCAAAAAAGAAAGCGAAGGAGGACATCAGGAAGTACAAGCAAGACATCATACGAGAAACGATTATGTCATCAATGAGCCTGAAGAAAGCCAGAAGAACACAGCACTAGGCCGAGACAGACTGATTACACGTCTAGACAAGCAGGTTAGAGAAATACAAGACCAAGATATGATCATGGAATGAACAGAGGACGTATACACCGAGCTATATCACAGTGAACAGAGTACTATAATTCACACCGACCGGAAAGAGGTACCAGAGATGAGACCATGGGAGGTGGAAGAGATATGAAGAATGGGAAGACATCAGGCCACGACATTGGAATACTAAAAGCATGAAAGAATACTATAACTAATAATAATTTATAATAATAAGTAAATAATAATAATTTTATTTATAAAGCGCCACATATCCTATATAATTCTGCTCAGAGGCGCATAAAAATACAATATTGTTACAATATAAATATACAATGGTTTGAGCTTACATGGTAAACATATTACATATGATACGTAAAATATTATGTAAAAATGTAAGGCATCTAAAACTCGTACTGTATAAGCCTAAATTATCCATAATAAATTAATAGTAAATAATAGTAAAGTAAAATAATAAAGTAATAATAAAATAGAATAATAAGTCAATAATTAATAATAAAATAACATAATAAATTAATATAAAAAAAACTATAAATATGATAAAGGTAAATTCAATATAGTACATACTACAAGTGGTCGACAATTGTGGCTTTAAAAAGATATGTTTTTAGAAGTGACATAAAAACTTATACGTATCTAAAAAATGAATACCTATCGCATGAAAGAATGCAAAAATGGTGATAATCTTCAAGAAGGGAAATAAGAAAGTCTTAAAGAACTACAGACCGTTATGTCTGTTATCAAAGACCTACCAATTACTCACAAAAATACTATCGAATAGGCTAAAGAAAACATTCGACGAAAACCAAACACGAGAGCAAGCAGTATTCAGAAGCGGGTACTCAACGACAGACCATATACACGTCGTAAACCAACTGAAAGAGAAGTGCCGAGAATATAATACCGACTCGGTGCAAACTCAAGCAATACTGACCTCCCTTCAAGAACACGGGGTAGAAGACGTATACACCGAACTCCTTAAAGACATTTACATCACCAGCTCGGTGAAAATCCACCTACACAAAAAGAGCAACAAGATCAACATCAAGTACAACAAGGTGACACCATGTTGCCCAAGCTGTTTACGGCAACACACGAAAGCATATTCCGAAGAATGACCTGGGAAACCAGAGGCTTGAGGATAGACGGAGAACTTCTCAGTTAACTTCGCTTCGCCGAAGACATACTCATATGCGCTACTAGACCGCAAGAACTACAAAAAAATGTTGCAGGAGCTAGCTAGCTACCAACATGACGCAGATACAGAACACTGAAAGCTACGTCTATCTGGGACAGCGATACAGTATCAGAGTCAAAAATCAAGACAAGAAGATTCAAAGAAGAATCTCAGCCGACTAGATAGCATTCGCCAAACACCGCGACATCTTCAAGAGTAACTTTGTAACCTGTTTGAAAAGACAAGTCTATAACTCATGCGCACTTCCAGCGATGACACACGGCGCGGAAACATGGGCAATCACCATCCAGGCAAAGAACAACCTAGCAACCGCACAAACAAAGATTGAAGGAAGTATGTTAAAGATAACATATCGGGTGAAAAAAACTAACATTTGGGTAAGGCAGAAGACAAAGATCATAGACGTGATAGAACAAATTAGAAGACAGAAGTGTACCTGGGCAGGGCACATCAGCAGACTACGAGATAACCGATGGGCATCGCGTATCACAGCCTGGAGACCTTACGAAATTAAACGAAGTGCAGGAAGACCGACGAGACGGTGGAGAGACGAACTAGATGAGTACTGGAAGGACACAATCTGGCAGAGGATAGCGCAAGCCAGGCAGATTTGGAAACGATATGCTGAGGCCTTCGCCCTAACTACGGGACACTACGGCTGCACAATGATGATGATGATGATATATATATATATATATATATATATATATATTACCCGAGTGTCACTAGTGTCTCATGATTATAGTTTACCATACAGTCCGTGCTCATATTTGTATTTGTGTTTGATCAAATTGTAGATATACTTCAATATGTTAGCTGATCCTTTAGTCTTAGACATAATGACCAGTGACTGGCTGGTGTGCTCATATCCTATACCATGAACGAAGTTTATTTACGCAGAGTCGATGGCTTTCTCTGCGTTGTCGTTATAAAAACGACACCTCAACGTCTCTAAATTGTAAGCCGAAGTGTAATTATTGTGTTTGCAAGCAGCAAGATTGTGCGCAGTTGCATTAATGTGATTAGAAGAACCAGCAGACAAAAGACAGACGCTTGAAGATCTGCCAATGACATCGAACTCGATGGTGATGTCGGATTCGTCTTCGACCACGCAGAATTCTTGCCACACCACTCGTCCCAGTTGTCAAGCGAAAATATAAAACAAGTTCACATTGAATAGTGTATATAATAACTACTAAATAAATATGCAATGGAAGATTGATCCATCAGTAATATAATATATACTGAACTAATACAGCCGCGTTGTCCGCCTTATAGTGTAGGTCCATACCTCTAAATAATCTTGTTATATACGCTCAACCTGTCGTGGGCGACCACCTGTCATGGACGAGAGCTTTGACTGTGCAGAAGGGGTGCTCGTCGAAGACAGGTTCTATTGAAGTATACATAATGTTGTCTTTATAGGCAGATCCGGGGACACGTGCCATAGATGTTTTGAATGAGTCCATGTGCTCCCCTAGACGGTCTGAATTTATGTACATCACCACTAAAATGTTTCAACAGCACCCCCCTCCCAATTTCCGATGTCAGGATCCAACTGTAGGGTCGTGCTGAAGCTTCGGCTCAGCCCACCCAATATGAATTTGGTGCGACCACCAGTGTTTTTGCGAGCCTCGGGGGGCTGCAATTGAAGGATTTAGGCCCCTTAGACTTTCTTCTCTTTATCCGATGTGATGGTAAGAAAGGGTGCCAAAAGCACTTGATATAAAATTAAGCTAATCTTCAATTCGTAGCTCACATTGATGACACTATTCAAGTATGTTTATGAAGTTGCTATTACACGCTGCAACTAACAATGTATAATTTTACTTATTTACAAGCGTGTTGTGGTATGCAATTTTTCAGTTTTCAATGTCACTAAGTTTTACATGTATTTGGTACAATGGTCAATAGAATGTAAATACTATAACTAAGTGGAATTAAATTGTCATAAAAGTAGATCGCAGAAAGTCATAAGCAAAGTTAAATAAGGACTAATGTGGAGTAATTTCTATGATATACCTTTGGTCATGATGACGATGAAATTACTGTTTAATTACTGGTTAGATGTAGCCATTTTGGGAATACAATTAAATTAATTTCCACCCCTGCCTCATTTACTATAGGTAATCAGATTTGCATTGATAAAATGACTACTCAATACGCTGCGCGTATCGTCCTCTGCTTACATCGTGACCAACACAGCATGACGGCGGCACTACGAGAGCTGCATTGGCTACCTATGGCGCAGCGACCAGTCTCTCATGGTAGTTAGTAGAGTTAACCTGGAACGGTACGGTTGACGCGCATTTTCATGTGCAGATCCCACCCTAAGAAGCTAAGAACACAACGTGATTGGATGTTTTAGGAGGGACCTGAAAACCTTCCTCTTTAATCAGGCCTTTTCGTAAATTCTATCATTTAAAATATATACATATATAAAATTATATACATTTAATATTATATATGGCATCGCATTATCGCTGGGGTAAGAGCTTCGGACTCTCGACTGAGAGAATTCGGGTTCGAATCCTGTGCGGCGGTGTCGAACCATGGGCAAGTTCATTTACTATATATTGCTTCAGTTCACTCAAATGTATCAACGAGTACCTGGCTATATATACAGTGGAGGATATTTGAACGAATAATCTTCGCGCATTAAAGGCAGCGTGGCCGAATGTTTCCCAGAGAAATCGAGATAGCGTTCGATTCAACAGGTCTGCCAGGGATTAAAGTGTGAAGCGCTTTGAGTGGTCCCGAGGACTGGATACTGCGCTATATAAGAACTTACCTTTACTTATCTTTCATACGTAGATAATCGAAACGTGTAGTTTTTATGTTGTTATGTTATGTAACACATGTACTGTTATGTAACAAATGTATTGTTATGTAACACATGTACTGTTATGTAACACATGTATTGTTATGTAACACATGTATTGCATGAATTGTTTGGTAAAACATGTATTGTTATGTAACACATGTACTGTTATGCAACACATGTACTGTTACATAACACATATATTGTTATGTAACACCTGTATTTTTATGTAAAACATGTACTGTTATGTAACGCATGTACTGTTATGTAACACATGTATTGTTATGTAACACATGTACTGTTATGTAACACATGTATTGCTATGTAACACATATATTGTTATGTAACACATGTATTATGATATTATAACCAACTACGTAATGTATACTTACTTCACGTTTTACTTTGTAAACACTCCTGAATCTGTTTGTAGAAATATGTGGTGTCTAAATAAATTTGATTTGGTTTTAAAAAATCCGAAAAAGTGTACATTTACAACTATTCGGTCCCCGTGACATTGCGATTTCTGTATTGTATGTAGTTTTACAAAACATTTTGTTCTGAGTAGCATTTGTGATTACCCACCTAGACCAGTCAAGTATGGCATATATATGGCAGGCATATTTTGTGAGACATATTGATGCAACTGTGTGGTAAATATGTCCGTTATATACAGTTTTGAAAGGCGTATGACCGGGGAAAACCTTTTTTCAGAAAACATAATACTTTACCATAGCAATTTATATGTACTGAGCTAAAGATTTAATTAAAACAACAATGATTTTCCTAAGTACAACCATTACTTTTGTAGACTTCGTAAAAGTTTACTTTGTGGCAACAACGTTACGGAGATGACACTTTCCTTTCAGGCTAGTTTCTCAAGGAAAAATATTTCTGTTTTATTTGGCTGTTCGACACTTTATTCATCATAGGAAGTTCAATCATTTGACATATTTGTTGATTTCTTGCTGCTACGCAATAATACGCAGTTGGTGATAGCGTGTTGTTTGTCATCTCTGTAAAGCGTCATGTCTGTAACTCGTCGCTCTTGTAAACCGGATAACCAGAAGACCAGTACTGTCACCGGCCGTTTCATTGTGCAAAACTTATTATTTTCATACGTTTGGCCAATAAGTGCATTTGTATGAGTCTTAGCGTCATATTATTACTCTCTCAAAATTATAAATGGTTTTAAAATATGTAAGTAAGGTTATTTATCCTCACAAGACGGATGTATAATAGTTAAACATGTGTTGATGTATGTTACTTTATTAAATACTATTCAAATAAACATAATTTTTTTAAAAAATCGTTAAGAATCAGCAAATATCTATATGGAAGCACAGAGCGTGTTGTTTGTCATTCCAGTAACGTAACATCTCCGTAACGCGTCGCTCTTGTAAACCGGATAACCAGAAGACCAGTACTGTCAGCAGTCGTTTAAAAAATTAGTATTGTCATCAGTTTGATCAACAAGTGCATTCTCTCAGCACCTACTGTGTTATTCTGCTCGCCATCACACAGAATAACTTCCGGGTATCTGAAGCGCACCACTTGTTGATATATATATATATATATATATATATAATTATACATGTGTATATGTATATGTATATATATATATATATATACACACACATGTATACATATATATATATATACACTCATGTATATAACTAGTTATTGTAACTGGAGTAACATGGGAAGTGAGAGTTAATCATCATAATGCAGTGTTGTTGTATTTAATTTACAGTGAAACCGTCGATATCATTTAATATGAGGCCTTACCATTTCTGTTTTATGCCAACAATAAAAAAAAAATCATGGTCCTTTCACACAAATGTTACTACATGTAATTAGCAAATCCGGAGACATTCAACCATTTGCAGAATCTCAGAAAATGTTGCTATTATTTCAATTAATATACTAGGAAATAACAAATATTAATATTTCTATTACAATGACATTTCCGTCATATCCGGTACGCAGAATATATTATCTACTTCGGTGTGGTCTAATGTTGTATTAAAATTACATACAAGCAACAGGTAGTCTGCAATTATGTATACTAATTCAGAGGTTGTCTAAAATTAAAATAGCGTCAATGTATCCCTTTAATTGTGTATAGCTCGATTTGATCAAGAACCGTAATTATACGACGAATTCATAAAGTATTCAACATGTAAGGCACTTTGGAAGGACAGCAAATAAATATCATATAAAGTAATATTTATTGTCATTTATTACACGTATGCGCTGCGTTGAAAAAAACATTTAGTTTTGTTCCGGCTCCGTGAAGATGTTAATATCCATTCATTATGAAAATAATGCTCGTAAATTTGACCCAGTTTTCAAAGTAGCATACAATCTGAATATCGTGTGAAATCGCGTGAAAATATTTTGCCTCTGTATCCTGCAATACATCTTCTATCCACATGCCCAATTTGAAGACAATCAAAGAAAATAATGTTTTGACCAAAATTGAAACAACAATTGTACACTTTTGGCGTTTTTGTTGTACTATCTATTCGTACCCTGATATTTGATTAAGCATGGTACTTGCATTAAGTCAATAAAATTACATGAATACTGCCATTCCTAGGCAAGCAACTGTATATTTCACTTTCGCTAAGCTTTGAGCTTCTTTAAACAAACGGTGCTGCATCAATTCCTCAGGTGGGAGAGGTTCCCTTATTTGGCACATGGGCTACTAGAACGTGGAGTAATGTATATAATCCAGTTCATGTATGATGTAATGACACCACTTTTGCATTATTACTTGTTATTTATGACACAATTGAGAAGAATATTAATGATCTGTAATAAAAGTAACTGTTTTGAATAGTGTGGTTTGAATCTACATCTCAGTATATTTTTAAGTAATCACAGTCGAGGTGCAATTGTTAAATGGACACATGTAATAGTTGTTCACGGCAACTTGCCATTCGCTGCGTCACACCTGCCCAGGAAATTGTGTGTGTGTGTGTGCGTGCGTGTGTATGTGTGTGTTTGTGTGGGCGTGAGCGTGTGTGTGTTTGTGCGTGTGTCTGTGTGTGTGTGTATGTGTGTGTGTGTGTGTGTGTGTGTTTGTATGTGTGTGTGTGTGTGTGTGTGTGTGTGTGTGTGTGTGTGTGTGTGTGTGTGTGTGTGTGTGTGTGTGTGTGTGTGTGTGTGTGTGTGTGTGTGTGTGTGTGTGTGTGAGTGTTTCAACTTTAATAATGTAACCTAAACGGGGACACATTCCAAGGAGTCTAGGGGGAACATTCCAAGGGGTCTAGGGGGCACGGTTATGTGGGCCCATTCTAAAAGGTTTACGGGCACGCGAAATTCGAGAGGTCTAGAGGGCACGTGTCACTCAGGCCCCCCTGGATCCGCCTATTCACTCACATATCTAACTATCTAGTCATTATAACGAATTAAAAGCAGTGACTAATTCGTACATAACTAGTATAGGTCTACATACACCTCAGTTTTTCATGTATATACTCTCATTAATTTTCAATTAAGAGAGTTCGCTTTTACAAAGTTATTTTATATTGTTACGAGTTCCGGTGATAAGACATGATAATGGTTTATATGTTCCCTTTTTCTGGTTCCCTAGTTTGCGAGTTAGGTTCAGAAAGAAAGATAGACAATTTATTTGACCCCATGTACATCAAATCATTCTTCTTGGTTGTATACATCTAATATGCATTGAAAAAACATAGACCCACATATAATACACCATACGTATGCATACAGATAATGTACGAATACTAAGTAAGTAAATCGTATTTTTTTCAGATGGGGTCAGCGACTCCTATTAAAACAAAACGCCATCTCGTAGGAACCACACCAGATACATTAATAATAACATAGGTCTTCTTAACAACAATAATGTTGATCTCTGGTGTGCACGTTTACAGGTGTGTGATTGTGTACGTTTACAGGTGTGTGAATGTGTACGTTTACAGGTGTGTGTGAATGTGTACATCTGCGTGTGCATGCGTCAGTGCTACGTGTTTGTTTGTGATGCCACTACATGTGTGTATACTTGCTGTATTCTAGTAGTTTGTACATTTGCATCACATTATATGTATTTGTGTTTAAGTCTACTATTCTTTGTTGTTGCCTTCGACTGCTCCCTGTCAGAGGCGTTCTCTCACCATTCGTTTTCCTCCGTTTTCTTAAAATCCCTATCCACCCGTGTGCACAAGAATGCCAACAAATGGCATGGTATATTTCACTTGCCTACATAATAATAATAATAACTTGATTTAGACACTAAAATCCAAAGTAGAACTGTGTTCAGTAGTGTTGACAATAGTTGTTAGAAATCATAAGAAATAAATATAATAATAATACAAGTAAATTATATGTTTTATTTGTATTATACGTATTTATATAATTACGTATAGCTAAAGCTTTGTTATACAAAACTGAACTAGAGAAACTAAATCAAACATGACATAGGTGTAAATTATATTATTTATCATCAGTAGTATAAATAAGTATATATATATATATATATATATATATATATATAAAATAACTATATAATAAATTGCGAGATAAAAATATAATAAATTTATATTAGTTAACTAATAAATAATAAATAACTACAATAATACATTATTGGTTTCAGTTAAAATTTCAATTAGTAAAATAAATATGGAGTATGACGACTAAAGTATAAAATTATGACGACTAAACATTAAATGCGAGTTTAAAGTAGTGAGTCCATGACTGTATCAGTCGTAGGTCTTCCAGCAACGCATTCCAGAGTGTCAGTCCTGCGCTCGAGAACGAGCGACAGCCGTACCGCGCAGGGTTGTCCACAGTCCACGGTCAGTTGACCGAAGTGCGCGGCGCGGCACGTATGGTGTAATCACTGACCCGAGGTAGGCCGGCGTCTTGTCGTGAAGGGGCGATGAATACAAGCACGAGTAACTTATGGGGTAAGCCCACTGTTGGTTTTCTCATAGGCGACCATGTTAACGTTTTGTCTGATTATAAGAAAACGTGACCTATAAAATGTCTCAAACTTCTCACCTGCTGTTATCATCATCTCGTTGACATGCCGATAGATTAAAAAAATGCATACTTCCAGCTCTCGTAAAATGCCTGTAGTGTGACACCCGTCAATATTTACAAATGCCGCCAAGAATTACTCCGCAAACAGGTCACACAGGCAAATATCTGCCAAATATCCTTCCGCTTATTCAAATCATCTAGAAATCCACCATTTTACAGTCAACACCTTCTATAATCACACATGAAAATCTCCTTATTCAAATGCACTTAATTTTTTTTTTAATCATTTCTCAAAAATACACTGCATTTTTCTTCGGACAGGAACTCTAACTAGTACATGACCCCTTATACTGGATGCGCCACTTCACCGGCAGCGAGTGCCGCGGCTATTCAGTGCTGCCGTGATGCTCTGTCGATCGCCTCGCAGTAGTAATAGGGGTGGTGTACCGCGGGCAACTGGCGCGGTCAGAAGGAAATCCCATGTTAAGAGATAGGGCTTTTCCCCCAAGACGCGCCAAACCCTTTTCCCGCCAATTATGCAAATGAGGTCTTTTACGCGTCTCGGGGGAAGTGCAATTGACCAATCACGAGCGAGCTGGGTATTGTGGGCGTGGCTAGTTATGCAAATGAGCTTGGAAAAGTAGTTCCGACCCCGGGATAAATCATAGGGAATTTTCACCCCATGTTAAAGCATAGGCCATTTTATCGCAAAGGTATGCGACCACTTTTCGAATTTTTATCCCATGTTAAAGGATAGGCCATTTTTATCACAAAGGTATGCGACCACTTTTCGAACTTTTCAGCCCATGTTAAAGCATAGGCCATTTTTATCGCAAAGGTATGCGACCACTTTTTGAATAAAATAAAATATACCGAATATCATTTGAATATATCACACGCGAGATTGCTTGACCCGGAGGCCGAGGCTTCGCCAAGGGACCGAGCCTTTATTTGTTTGACTATGACATGTCGAATATGTGGTATACCAGAGCCTGTAGCCTCGTTGTTTTCGAACAGAGCGACCATTTTGGAATTAGACCTTTGGTGTCGTTACAAAAACCCGTACTCGAGACGTGTCTGGACATGTTTGTTTGTCGCGAGCACGCGCACCCTGTATGACGTCATCAAACTGCTACGCGCTGTAATTTTGTACATGAGGTGAGTTGGTCAAGCAGATAGTGCTTTGGTTAGACCTTGTATTGAACTTGCGTGTGTGTAATATAATCCCTTCATGTGACGTCATGATACAGTGACGTCATGGTCAGTGACGTCATTAAACTGCTATGCGCAGTAATTTTGTGCGTGAGGTGAGTTGGTTATTCGGGTAGTGCTTTGGTTAGACCTGGTATTGAACTTGCGCGTATGTAATGTAATCCATCATGTGACGTCAATTAAATAAGTAATTGCGCATGTGCAATAGTGTCTATTCTTATATGTCGTAGGTTGTGGACCATTTGATTAGGTTTAGGCTGCTCCTAGTCTATACATTTACAACTTTAACATAGATCCAAACCTGATAAATCATAGCCATAGGCATAGCCATAGGGGCTAAAGGCTATCTGACCTACACTGGCTACAGTGCATAACCACTGACAAACAACTTACAAACACTGACAAACAGCTCATAACCACCGACAAACACCTTACAAACACTGATATACAACTCAAAAACACTGACATACTATAGCGTGTGAAAAATTTCCCCGTTAACTGGTATGAACTGGTATGAACCGGTATAAATCAATCCGGTATAAACAAAGGCTCTGTGTTGAAAAAGCATCCGTGTATTTGTCCCGTGTTAAGGCATAGGGAATCATACGAACTTATCAGCTGCTAAAACATTCAAACTACCAGCTATCTGTGTATTATTTTGGTCAAACTGTTTGTCATGTAACAGTATTTGACAGAATATCATAGTACTTACCAACGCCACGGTCACAGTTGAAAGCCTGCATACAAACCGGTTCCAAACTGGTGTCAAACTGTTTTGAAGGGGTATTCCCTGTTCTCATCTGTATTTCGTCTGTGCCTAGAGACCAACAATACTGTTTCAGCATTTTATCACGCTGGTGTACTTAACCTATACGTATGCACGTATGTACGTATGCACGTATGTGTATAATTGCGTTCAACATCATTATTAAATAAATAAACACGCTATGAGCGACGCGCAATGTTTTATCGATCGTCTTGACGCCAAAGAGCATATATCAATACAAGACGGCGCTGTG
>OZ023209.1:1238723-1246130 GCA_963995525.1 Escarpia spicata
GAGCTGTTTGTCAGTGTTTGTAAGTTGTTTGTCAGTGTTTATGCATTGTAGGTCAGATAGCCTTTAGCCCCTATGGCTATGCCTATGGCTATGCTTTATCAGGTTTGGATCTATGTTAAAGTTGTAAATGTATAGACTAGGAGCGGCCTACACCTAATCAAATGGTCCACAACCTACGACATATAAGAATAGGCACTATTGCACATGCGCAGTTACTTATTTAATTGACGTCACATGAAGGATTACATTACATACGCGCAAGTTCAATACAAGGTCTAACCAAAGCACTACCTGAATAACCAACTCACCTCACGCACAAAATTACTGCGCATAGCAGTTTAATGACGTCACTGACCATGACGTCACTGTATCATGACGTCACATGAAGGGATTATATTACACACGCGCAAGTTCAATACTAGGTCTAACCAAAGCACTATCTGCTTCACCAACTCACCTCGTGTACAAAATTACAGCGCGTAGCAGTTTGATGACGTCATACAGGGTGCGCGTGCTCGCGACAAACAAACATGTCCAGACACGTCTCGAGTACAGGTTTTTGTAACATACACCAAAGGTCTAATTCCAAAATGGTCGCTCTGTTCGAAAACAACGAGGCTACAGGCTCTGGTATAACATAGTCCTATAGGTAATGTACATTTCGTATACATTACTTTAGACAAACCAGTCTCCGTTGAATTGATAACCCTTTTGTTATACATTACGCCTTACTATAACACCACATATTCGACATGTCATAGTCAAACAAATAAAGGCTCGGTCCCTTGGCGAAGCCTCGGCCTCCGGGTCAAGCAATCTCGTGTGTGATATATTCAAATGATATTCGGTATATTTTATTTTATTGAAAAAGTGGTCGCATACCTTTGCGATAAAAATGGCCTATGCTTTAACATGGGCTGAAAAAATCGAAAAGTGGTCGCATACCTTTGCGATAAAATGGCATATGCTTTAACATGGGCTGAAAATTCCCTATGATTTAACATGGAGAAAATTCGAAAAGCGGTCGGATACCTTTGCGATAAAATTCCCTATGCTTTAACATGGTGAAAATTCCGTATGCTTTAACATGGAGAAAATTCGAAAAGTGGTCGGATACCTTTGTGATAAAAATGGCCTATCCTTTAACATGGGATAAAACTTCCCTATGCTTTAACATGGGGTGAAAATTTGAAAAGTGGTCGGATACCTTTGCGACAATAGCTCGTATGCTTTAACATGGGGTGAAAATTCCCTATGATTTATCCCGGGGTCGGAACTACTTTTCCAAGCTCATTTGCATAACTAGCCACGCCCACAATACCCAGCTCGCTCGTGATTGGTAAATTGCACTTCCCCCGAGACGCGCCAAAGACCTCATTTGCATAATTGGCGGGAAAATTGTCGCGTCTTGGGGGAAAAGCCCTATCTCTTAACATGGGATTTCCTTCTGACCGCGCCAGTTGCCCGCGGTACACCACCCCAATTACTACTCCCCGCTTAATACTTAATACGACTCGGGCCGCAGAGTGTTGTACCATCTCAAGGCGGTGGAGTAACCGGTCGGATATTCCGTACAAAATAGCGTTCCCGTAGTCTATTCTTGAAGTAACAAGAGCATGTACGAGACACTTATGACTGAACGAGATGTCGTAACCTATGTGCCCTCAATATGTTAACACCACACACTCAAATAATCATTTAGCTGGTTGACATTCGAAACATAATTAATATTGCCTTAAGTTTCTCTTGCGGAGCAGTTATTGTCCCAAAATAAACCTGCATTTAGACAAACACGACATCTACAGTAAACCTTTAGCATATCTCACAAATGAACTGAAGAAACTATTCATCTGTACTACACATGAGTAGTGTTTAAGGGGTTCGGAATACGTAATCCGGAAGGTGCATGTGCTCCCATGGCTAAAAATTAAGATGGCGCCTGTTTTATGATGATGTAGTTCCTTTTCTATGGTGCACATCATGTCGCCTGACCCTCCCCTAGCGGTAGAAGTGTATCTAACCCATTCCTATTGGTATCTAGTGTATAGAAGCGGAAATAGTCTCATCATGTGATGAAAACCGGAGTACTTATGGAGAAATTCCAAGATGGCACCTGTCATATTACCTGTTAGGGAGTCATAAAGGTATGATATATCTTCTGTATACATGATAGGATGATTGTGAAGGTGTATAAATAATAATAATAATAATAATAATAACCCAACAACATATCACCAAAGTAGGAATTTTTTTTTATTTACTCATCGATACAGGAAAATCCTTCATCTTCCGTATCAGTATTACCCTTCAACATCTCCGGTGTCAATGGGAGGCAGGGGTTTAGGATCATACCACGGTGATGCCGGTTCGATAGGTGGGCGTGTAATCAGGAGCTCCCGGAGGGGTTTATAGAAGAAGTATCCATGTTCTTCCCGAAACTCTTCTTCTCTGTAAGGTATATATCAAAACTTTGAAAACTATATAAAACTTTGAAAACTATACCAATGAGACAATAAATGTTACACACATACAGTGCTATAACAAGACACCGCGTTGCTAGGCAACCAAGCTATTTTGAGAGCGTGGACAGATGAAGGGAAGTCACCAAGGGGAGAACTATGTCACCAATGTGCACAGTGTTAGCCAGTCAAGCTAGCCCGAGAGAGAGGAAGTCACCAAGGGGAGAACTAGGACATCTATGAATAGGAATGAATTAAAACTGAAAACAGTCATCTATTTTTAATATGTAACTTCCTGTGTTAACGAGGCGTCTTGTGACGGATACTTCCTGGGTCGGAACAGTCATCTATTTTTACTATGTAACTTCCTGTGTTAACGAGGCGTCTTGTGACATGTAAGAGGAAGTCACCAAGGGGGAGAACTAGGTAATCTATGAATAATGTACACGGCGCTAGGCAGTCAACCTAGCCCGAGAGAGAGAGGAAGTCACCGAGGAGAGAACTAGGTCATGTATTAATAATGTACACAGCGCTAGCCAACCAACCAACCTAGAGTAAGACATGAAAACTATATAAAACTTTGAAAACTATATGAATGAGACGTTAAATGTTACACACAGGAGAGGTATTATATAATAATAATAATAATAATTTGAACACTTACGTGCACTCCTCCTCCTCCTCCCTCTCCTCCTCCCTCTCCTCCTCCACCTTCTCCTCCTCCTCCGAGGTCGTACCATCCTCTTCTTGTTCTTCTTCTTTAGCAGCGCTAGAAAGATGATATAGACAACTGTTAGATGTAATAAATGAAAAATTATGCGTAACTATATACTTTTCAAAGTTTTGATGTATGTACCAGAACTAATGGTTAAATACGCACGATACAGGTAGGTTATATGAAGAACTTCTTATGCACGATACAGGTTGGTTATATGAAGAACTTCTAAGAACGCTGTGTAATTACTCGAATGAAGTAAATACCTAGTCGTTAAAAGGATGACATCAAGTAAATAATAGATACTCACATCTTGTTCGCCTTTGCTATGTCTTCCTGTCGCCGTTGTTCGCGTAACTCAGCCCAAGGTATAAGTCCAGCCATCTTTGTTGTTGTTGTTGTTATGAGTACGAACTATATCTTGAAGACAGTCAGTCATTATGCGACTTCCTGTGTGTTAACGATGCGTCTTGTGACGGCTAATTAGTTCCCTTGGCGGAACAGTCGTCTATTTTGGCTACGTCTCTTCCCGTTTTGTTTTAAAGAGGTGTCTTGTGACTGATAATTAGTTTCCCGTCCTGGAACAGTCATCTGTTTTACTACAGTGTCTTCCTGTTTTTAACGAGGCGTGTGTTTACGGTTAAAGGATGTATGTCCCGGATTCAATCATCTATTTTTTACCGTGCTTCTTTGAGAATCCACGCGATATGTTTGTCTTCGCTATACATCTGGAAACTACACCGTTAAAAACAGGATGACTACATCCCGGGCGCCTTATTAAGACAGGAAAACACTCTGTAAAAATAGATGACTTCATCCGGCAACTGTCTTATGGTTAACGGTCGCCTAACGTCCGTCAACAGTCACACGATCGAAGACTGGACTCTTTCTTTGTGTATAGAAACCACCTTGCATCCGGCAACTGTCTTATCTTTAATGCCCCGGCTAACATCCGCCTACAGTCAAAAGATTGATGACTGGGCACTTTCTTTGTGTATATAAGCCTTGTAGCGTGAAAATAGATGTATGCATCCGGCAACTGTCTTATTTTTAACGCCCGCCTACTTTCACGAGTTCGATGACTGGAGCGTTCTTTGAGTATATAAACCTAGGCTAAATCGAGTAGAGCATAACACTCTCTCTCTCCACTGGTCGAACACTTTCAAGGAGTACTTCTGACACTTTCAAGGATTACTTCTGAGACAAGAACAAGATGGCGACTGTTAACTCCAGTGCAACCTCCAACTCGCTCGAACTGACAGGCCTCGAGACAGTAAGTGATGGTTGTTATGCATTTGATCGACCACTAAATATTGTAACATGCGCTCTGAATTCGAAATATGTATGTTATCCATCGTGTCGTAGCTGTACCCGCAAAGTTCTCATCGAATCGAATGTCACCACACCGTCATGGCATGTCCGGTTCATGGGCGACATAAGGGAGACCCTGTATATATATACTGCATGGGCATCCTGTTGAGTGACCGAAAAGGCACTGAACTGTGGGTCACAGTTTTTTATGCCCTAGCCCGGCGGGATATGGGCAATGTGTCAGCCGATGACTATATGTCAATGAGAACGGAGGAAGACCGTTATCGGCTATTGAGCGTCCTACACGGTAAATAGGCTAGGGTGGCTATCAGAAAGTCATCAAAAGAGGGTACGTGAACTACTCCGTGACAGCACTGGAAGTGATTCAACAGTAAGTCCAGCAAGGTATGTTGTGACCGGAAATGATCATGATATTATTTCCTATCTTGTAGTCACCGTCGTCGCGGATGTTTGAAGACGTGTCAGTCTCGATGGGTGATACGCAGCAAGCGATATCATCACCAGCCGAGGGGTCACAAACCGTCAAACGACCTTTGTCTTATTCAGACATCAGCGATGACGAAGCAAGTGTAATTTTTTGTGAGTCGTGTAGATGGTCTAGTGACGACGATGATGAACTTGTTATCGACTGTAGTAGTAGTAGTACTAGTGATTTACAAGAGACTGTAGCCAAGATCAATGACATCTCCTTGCAGATGAAATATGAGGACGACGACGACGACGACAAGGTCACTGTCGCATCGGAATACGATTCCCTCTGCAAGGATACATCGACATTCGATCTATTCCCCGATGGACATATGATATGGTCGACTTTCCTGGATTGTATGTCTTTGGGCTATGGACAACCCTTCCAAAGCATGGGTTTCTTAGAAAGAGACATAGGATACTTGTCAAATGCCTTGTATTCATCGACGGCGCGTACACTGAAAGAGTCGGTGCGACATTGTTGTCACGACATTGCAAGAAATATTATCCGAGATGAACATATTGAGGCCGTGGCCTCTAGCATTCGTAGAGAACTGTATGCTCATATCGATTTCGATGACAATACTGTGTAGTGACAAAGAGGAATTGTGCCCCGCCTACGGTGGTTGGGGTTAGAGGCGCCTCTGATTTTCATATTATTTGCATAGTAGTAGCAGTACCAGTAGTAGTAGTAGTAGTAGTAATAGTAGTAGTAGTAGTTTTCGATTTGAATATTGTAATCATTAGTATCATATAAATAAAGGTATATGTGATACCCTTCTCGGTCGTCCGTTGTTCTTTCGCGTTGAAGAGTGACTTTGCGGTATACGATGCACACGCACACACTCTCACACGCACACAGTTATCGCTTTATCTTTGTGGTATACGGTACACACGCACGCACGCACGCACGCACACAGTTATCGCTTGATCATTCACGTCGAAGAAGAGTGACTTTGTGGTATACGGTACACACGCACGCTCGCATACACACACGTGTATAGTTATCGGTTGATACGTAGCCACACTGACGTCATCATCATATAGTGTCCCATATATAAAGATAGGCAAGGATCCTTTATCCTTCAGTTGTAGGTGGATACAGCGCTATGAAGAAGCATGTTTGTCGACACTGTGGTATTCTCAGCAATACATACGGCGACTTTCAACGTCACATACATCTAAACCATTCATCGCCGTCGGTGCACTCACCACGATTCGACGACGATCATGCCTACACCAAACCACCGTCGCGAGGGCGCCATCTGCTAAATCCAAAAGAACCACTCACCGATGTCAGGTATGTTCAAAAGAGTTCGCGAGACGATACACCTTGTTATGTCACAGGAAGACGTCATGTGGTAAGATACCCGCGCAGAAAAACAATACTCACCACTGCGAGACTTGTGCACGTGAATTCGCAAGACGTGACCACTTGTTACAACATATCAAGGTATGTAGCAGAGGAGAAGTGACGAGGAGGACGCCACCCAAGCGAGAGAGACGCGAAGAGCGACCACGTGAAAGACACGACGAAGACGACGATCCAATACGTCCTCCCCACGACTCCCCTTGGTCGACAATCTGTCTAGGGATCTGCGAGATGTCTTTCGAGGCCACTGGTCGACCATCAGAACCCACGTGAGGAGAGGACCCGTTTAATCCATGTACAATTATAGGATGATGACACCGGACACGTCTGTTCTAGAAGCGTCATTGAATATCATGTTTCGCGAACAGACATACGCCTTTAAGATTAACCTCAGTTACGGTTTTGTGTTGAGGAACAAGATCACAAATAGATGCAAATACTATCATTCGTCATGCAACAGTTGCGGACGTTACCTCGATGAACCGTGTCTGATTACCAACGCCGAAGACTTTGATGCAGTTCTGGAGCGTATCCGAGAAACAGACATGTTGCAGTGGGCTATCAATCAACGTCCGAACAGTCAATGAGTATGCGAGGTGGTCACGAACGTCACCTTCTTCGTCAACCACATCATAGACCATCCTATAGGATGCGTGGACATCACCCTTTCCAGGTACATCAAGAAGAACATTGCCGTCATCACACTGGAAAGAGAAGCCAACAACAACAAGAAGTACACCGACAATCTGTGTTTCTTCCGTTTTCTGGCTCTGCATCGCGGATGTGACCCACGTCACCTGGAACCCACTGTGAAGGTACTCTTCGAGAAGTACGGCGAAGACGGAGAGTCTATCAAAGACTTTGAGGGGGTGTCGATGGACGATCTCTATAGCGTCGAGACCACCTTTGAGATAAACGTGTGCGTCTACACCCTCATCGAACCAGAGGAAGAAGAAGTAGAAGGGGGAAAGGCGACTGCCGAGCTTGTACGACGTTCATTGTGTCACTATTACGACACCTTGTACCTCAATCTCTACGAGATACACTTTTCCTGTATACAA